>VALG01001473.1:0-21066 GCA_009835305.1 Ipomoea purpurea
AATATAATATAATTCAATTTTTCTTTTGTTCACAAAAATTTGGGTACTATTTGGTTTTTCCATTAACGGCTATGTCGTGGAAACGATTCTCAGAAGGTTTTGCACTCACATCGATCAACCAGGCTTGTAACTCGTTCGAAACATGCTTCTTTGAGCAGCCAGGCTCATGGGAAAATGTCCCCCTGGATTGGGAGTCTGATATTTTCATATTGGCGATGGAGTCGGAATCCTTCGGTGAGGAGAACATAGCGACATCCTTCACCAACAGGCGGGGGCATATGTTTGGTAGAATCCAAATTGAACCGATTGAAGCGATGCGGCAATGTAAGGCTCAGCTTTGCATTGAGACCCTCGGCGCAAAACGAGGAAGCTAGGGCGCAAAACATATGAAGTACTCAAGTCTTCCCTACCCCTTTTACGGTGCCGTCATAAAAAGATAAAATCTCCTTATTATCCGCTTTGGGAGTTGCAGAACCAAGAAATCGTCCCCTATTAAAAATATCTTCTTGCGGCCATCCATCTCGGTTGTAATACCTTGCAAGCCACCTTCTCCAGAATTAAGTGACCAATTTTTTGGGTTTGCTAACGTGAGGATTAGGAGTTTTAAAGTGGGTTTGGTAGTAAGTTGCTAGCCAGCCGTACAAGTAATGGATTGGAAATAGGAATCCCTATTTGACAAGTGAGAGTGGATTCCGAGATTGAATTTAAACCCGCAGGAATAAGATACAAAGCACAAGTAAAAGGAGCCGCAAGAACATATCTGTTTATTCCCTCCCCTAGCATCAATGCATGCTATCTTGAAAAGTCCCCACTGGGCGTGCCAATTTGTGAATAAAGAAAATTGAATAAATATTTAGTAATATTCAAAAATTTCTGGTTTTTTTACATTGGTATATAATCAAAATGCGGTGGGGGGGTACAAGTCTCGGTTGGTCCTCTGATTCTTCAATTTGATGGCCCTTGAACACTCCAACCATTGAAGGGCCCTCCCCGGGTTTGCAAGTGGCTTTGATCATTCAAAAGAAGGGCTTGTATATAGGGCTTGTTTCATTCCTTGAAGGGCCTCGGGTTTTAAATGTGCTTTGATCTTCAATGAAGGTTTGGATCAACATGCATTGATTGGATTTTGGGAGGAGAGGCTTTTACTTTCAGGAATCACATTTTCATTGTGATGCTCTGAATAATATATAATTATTTCTACGATGTTACATATTTTTTCCTAGGACTTGTGATTGACATAGAATATGAAAGGCCGCTATTTATATAGCTGTAGGATAGAGAGTTTTGCTAATGTTTATTTCGATTATGAATTTTTTTCATCTTCATTTCTTGCTTCAAGTCTATTCAAATTAATTGGATTTTTTATTAAGAAATTCTTGCATAAACTTTATCCTCAAATTAGAACTTTTTTTTTTTTATAATAACATATTTTTTTAATTCTTAGCAATATGAGTTAATTCCTTGCTCGCGAATATTCCCAAAACACATCGAAGTATGTATTGTAGTCAGATTAGTGCACAAACTGCCCCTCATAAGTACCAAAAAAAAAAAAAAAAAAAAAAAAAATTTAATTAAACCCAAAAGAATTAATGCTAATGCTAGATTAGATTAAATCTTGTGTATTTTTCTAAGAGTTGGTGTTTGATTTGTCATTTGTGTGTTAGTTTAAACTAATGGATTTAAAAAGGGGCAAGTACTGTGCCTCATATAGCATGTAGTGACATCTTCTATTGAGGTTATGGATCGCTCAGTGCTTTATTAGTACTTGAAAAGTATGAGAAAGTATGTTTGAACAGTTACTATATGTAATGAGAGTCACAACATTTAAAAATTTAAATTAAAAAAAAAAAGTAAAAACAATACAGAGCGAAGGTGTCAAAAAAAAAAAAAAAAAGTCAGAGTGCATGAATTATAATAATATAAGTTAGGAATCAAATGGGACAATAAAGCACTTATCAATAATTGTCAATATTTTTTATCTTCAAGCCAGTTTCATCAATTAGAATTCTTTTCATCTCAACAATTCCTTACTTCAAGTCTACTTCAATTAATTGGGACCTCTACTACTACTACTACTGCTACTGCTGCTGCTGCTGCTGCTGCTGCTGCTGCTGCTGCTACTACTACTACTACTACTGCTACTGCTACTGCTACGTACTGCTACTGCTGCTGCTACTGCTGTTACTGCTACTAACTATTACTACTACTACTACTACTACTACTACTACTACTTCTACTGCTACTGCTACTGCTACTGCCACCTGCACTGCTACTGCTCCTGCCTCCTGCTCCTGCTCCTGCTACTGCTTACTGCTACTACTGCTCCTGCTCCGGCTACTCCTATCCTACTACTACTACTTACTACACTAACTACTACTACTATACTCTTACTACTCCTCACTATCCTACTAACTACTCCTACTCCTACTCCTACTGCTACTGCTACTTGCTACTGCTACTGCTCCTGCTCCTGCTCCTGCTACTCTACTACTACTGCTACTACTATGCTACTACTGCTCTACTACTGCTGCTACTCACTTGCTACTACTACTGCTACTAACTACTACTACTACTACTAACTATACTGCTAACTACTACTACTACTGCTGCTACTGCTATGCTCCTGCTCCTGCTCCTGCTCCTGCTCCTGCTCCTGCTACTGCTACTGCTACTGCTCTGCTACCTGCTACTGCACTGCTGACTGCTACTGCTACTGCTACTCCTACTCCTAACTCCTACTCCTGCTCCTGCTACTGCTACTCCTACTCCTACTCCTACTAACTACTAACTATATACTATACTGTGCTGCTGCTGCTGTGGCTCCCTGCCTCTGCTAACTGCTACTCTACTCCTACTCCTTGCTCAATGCTCCTGCTCCTGGCTCCTGCTCCTGCTCCTGCTCCTCCTCTCCTGCTCCTCCTGCTTCCTGCTCCTGCTCCTGCTCCTGCTCCTGCTACTACTACTGCTACTGATACTGCTGCTGCTGCTGCTGCTGCTGCTACTGCTGATACTGCTACTACTACTACTACTACTACTACTACTACTACATACTATACTACTACTTCTCTGCTACTGCTACTGCTACTGTCCTGCTCCTGCTCCTGCTACCTGCTCCTGCTACTGCTACTGCTACTATGCTCCTGCTCCTGCTACTCCTACTCCTACTACTATACTACTACTTACTACTACTACTACTATACTCCTACTATACTACTACTCTTACTACTCCCTACTACTCCTACTACTACTCCTAACTCCTACTCCTACTCCTACTGCTACTGGCTACTGCTATGCTACTGTCCTGCTCTTGCTCCTGCCTCCTGCTCCTGCTACTACTACTACTACTGCTACACTACTGCTACTAACTGCTGCTACTACATCGCTGTACTACTGGCTACTACTTACTATAACTACTGCTACTACTACTACTACTACTGCTGATACTGCTACTGCTCCTGCTCCCTGCTCCTGCTCCTGCTCCTGCTCCTGCTACTGCTAATGCCTCCTGCTACTGCTAAACTGCTACTGCTACTGCTACTGCTACTCCTAACTCCTACTCCTACTCTACTCCTCCCTCCTGCTCCTGCTCCTGCTACTGCTACTCCTACTCCTACTCCTACTCCTACTCCTACTACTACTACTACTACTACTGCTGCTGCTGCTGCTGCTGGCTGCTGCTGCTGCTCTGCTCTGCTACTGCTACTCCTACTCCTGCTCCCTGCTCCTGCTCCTCCTGCTCCTGCTCCTCCTGCTCCTGCTCCTCTGCTCCTGCTCCTGCTCTCCTGCTCCTGCTCCTGCTCCCTGCTCCTGCTGCTGCTACTGCTGTGCTGCTGCTGCTGCTCGCGCACTCCTACTGCTGCTGCTACTCTACTGCTGCTACTACTGCTCTACTGCTATACTGCTACTACTGCTACTACTGCTACTTACTACTATACTGCTACTATACTACTTATACTATACTATACTGCTACCTGCTACCTACTACTGTTACTACTGTTACTACTGTTTTATGTGTTATTTTAATTAATTATTATTTTTCTTTTGTATTCTCATTACTTTGCATAAATTTACTTAGCTTCATTAGAACTTTTTTTTGGTATGCCTCTAATAGTAATGATCTAATGTAAATATCAAGTTTTGACACTTCGGACCCCAAGTAAGGCAAAAAGAAAAAAAAGTGCAATTATTTTTTGAAATAAAAGTGCAATAATATCTAATATATAAGTTAATAAAGATTTAAAGTTGAGTTTGTTGTAATTATACATGCTTGGTTGAAATTTCTTGTGTGTTTTTTCAAGAGTTTGTTAATTTGTCATTTGATATGATATTAGTTTAAATAACTAGGAAAAAATTAATAAAATTGCCGGACAAATTAAAGGGTAGAGGAAGATAACCTTGTCTGACTGTCTTCTTTATCATTTTTGATGTAGTATTAATTTGCAGCCAATTCAGCTTTTACATGTTAACCTACTAAATGAAAATTATAATTACACATTTGTTACTTGTGGGATATGATTGTAGATTTTTTTTTAATTTTTTTATTTTAAAAAAATAAATAATTCTTAAGACTCTTATCTGCACTATTATGATTACTTTGTTACACTTATGTCTAAATGTATTAGAGAAACTTCGCATATATGTATGTGTTTAGCTTTTACCTTTCTTCTTGTTTAAGAGAGATCCTTCTCTCCACAACAAAAAAAACAAAAAAAAAAAAAACAAAACAAAAAAACAAAAAAAAAAAACAAAAAAAAACTTTATATGGTACAGAAACAATGTCTAAGAATAAAGTTGGAGTGACATGGATACTAATTTTATATTTCCATAATTCATCTATTCAAAAACGGTTATACATTTTTTTTTACAACCATCGTTAATATTATCATTCCAATAGTGACAATCGTTCAATGAAGGTAGTGACACTGCGAAAAGATTAAATAAGTAATTTCATATATATGTTATATTTGCTCATGTATTTAATGTTTTATCAATATGTCTGTTATGTATTGTATTGTTAATCTCAGTATCTCAGCATATAAATAGTTACAAAACTAAATAATAATCCCAATACAATTCCAATATAATTTGAGCTTTGGATGGAGCAATGGAAGTGGAAATCTGCTGTTCAATGCAATTCTGAGGAATTAATCATGTCTGATTGAGCTGCAGCATCCCAAATCTTTATTAGAAGGAGGGATGTTGCAGCCATGATCTGATTCCTACCTTGTCCATGTTGACTTTTCGAGCTGGAGCTTGGAGCTTGCAGATACAGAATGAAGCAATATTTTAACTAGGCCATGTGGTTGAAAATCACTTGGATAAATGCAAGTGGACATTGTGTTGGCTGCAGTTTGTGGATGAGGCCATGCATAAGATGCATATTCTTGCATATCAACTGCACATGTAAATAATCAACAAAGTATCTTGAGAAGCATTATCCAATGTACAGCAAACAACTTACTTTCAATTTCCCATCGGTCTAGTAATCCATACCCTTATTCACTTAATGAAATACATTATGTAGGTAACATATAAGAAAAATCAAGTTCTTTTTTGAAAAACCCAATTTCTATCAATAAATTATGAGTTTTAGTGAACAATATATCCATCAGTAGTGACAGAAGTCCACAAGTCTGAAGTCAAACTAACCCTACCAGGTGTTTCATCAAGCATGAATTTTATCTTATTCTTTTCTCTTCGGGTGCAATTTAACATATCAGTTTTAGCAGTATTCCTAGAAATAGTAGGCACATCATCTTCACGTAAGAGAAAAGTTCGAAAACACATATTCCACAAAAGATAATGGCATATATGCATAACAATTGCAGAGATTAGTAACTCCCGGAACTTTTCTTCGCTAAATTTGCTAGACTCCATTAATATAGTCATTTTCACCACCGATAAGCATTTGACCTATGTAACTTTATCAAAATAATGTACATTTAATATATTATTAAAAATGTACTTTTCATTCATGGTCCACCATGACATTGTGTCCACAATAATTTGCCCTTGAAGGAGTCCGAACCGTGGACTATGGTTGATAGGCTGCGGTCTCGTTGAATACAATCGTTATAACCTACACACAGCGCGCGCAGTACTGTGCGCCACGCGCCTCCTAAAATGACGTCGTTTTGGGAGGCGCAGAAGGGAGTTGACGTGATTATGTGTATTTTTTATATCATTATGTGTATTTGTTTATACAATTATGTGTTTTTTTATACAATTATGTGTATTTGTTTATACAATTATGTGTATTTTTTATACAGTTATGTAAACGACGTCGTTTTGCATCGGGCGCACAATGCAATGCGCGCCCTAGTGCACGATATAAATTGCCCGTTGAATAAATGGCAATTTATATCGTGCACCAGAGCATGCATTGCATTGTGCGCCTTGATGCAAAACGACGTCGTTTTAGATTTTTTTTCTTTTTTTAATTTCGCTACCCAGTGTTTGGCGGTTAATTTTCATTTTAAAAAATTCCATGTTAAATAATACATAATTTTATACTAGAATACCATAAAGTGCATACATGAATTGTACCATTGTATAACAAATAACATAACTGTATAAAAAATAAATATAATGTATAAACAAATACACATAATAAATATAAACCAAATACACATAATCACGTCAACTCCCTTACCGCGCCTACCCCCAAAATGACGTCATTTGGGAGGCGGAGGCGCACAGTACTGCGCAGCGCCGTGGTACAAGGTGCAACGATTGTGAATAAATCAGACTGGAGCTGATTATTAAATTTTGAATCCTTGGGCGGCCTGAAATGATGATTTGGGTATTTGAAGAGCTAGATTGGATATAATTTTCGCCACCAGGGGCAAAATATATATTTGTGCATCCGTATGCATTATGCATGGTGGCATACGGATGCAAAAACGACGTCGTTTTAATAAAACGTGCGTTTTCCTATTAAAAAAAAAAAAAGATCGATTTCCAAACAACAACATATGAACTAAAATTCCCATAACGATGAACTAAAATTCCATAATCGATGGAACTATAATTTCATAATCGATGAACATAATTCCATAGATCGGTGAAACTATAATTCCAGAATCTAAAATCTATGAATAAAAATTCCAGAATGAATGAACTAAAATTCCATAACCTATGAACTAAAATTTCAGAATCGATGACTACAATTCCAGAATCATGAACTATATATCATTAATCAATGACAATAATTCATAATCTATGAATTAAAATTCCAGAATGAAAATGAACATATAAGTGTGTGCTGAATCAAACATGAATTTTTTTTAAAAGAGAAAATGCGCATTTTTAATAAAACAAATCGTTTTGACATCCGTTATGCACCATCATGGTGCATTACGGATGCACAACATAACTATCCCAACTAGGCTTGTGGCCGAATGGGACTTGTTGGTCAGATTTGGAATAATTCCCATGTTACATGGTTGCTGGGCCTTCAGGGAATTATCAGCCCAACTGGGCTATTTCAAATCGTTGTATCGTAGACCGCAGGTATATCACACAGTCTAAAACGATTGTATGTCATGAACCGTGTTCACCATCCATGGTAACAGATCCAGTGGTGTTAGTGTACCGTTATTTTTTTTTCTTAATTAAAATCGCGTACTTTTCTTCTTCATTTTTACATTTCGCGGTTTTCACTTTAATTTGAGGGTGAGCAATGATTTTCGGACATTCATAAATTAATGAATCCATGCCTCAAAAATTCACTTTGGAACCATGCTAACACATTCCCGTCCGAAACATGGCTACTCTCTGTAGCGCAAGCTTTCCCTTTTCAACATTCAATAAATTATGAATTTTCTGTTATGAGATTAGAATTTTCCGTTATTGAGATTATGAATTTTCCGTTAATGAGATTATGAATTTTTCCGTTAATGAGATTATGATTTTTCGTTATGAGATTATGAATTTCTGTTATGAGATATAATTTACAGTAAATTTCATAATCTCATAACAGAAAATATCATAATTTTAAAGTTTTTCTTTTATACGATTATGAATTTTCTGTTATGAGATTATGAATTTACTGTACATTCATATCTCATACAGAAAATTCATATCTGAGGCGCACCGTTACACAACAGTGATGAATTATTATATATATATATATATATATTATTTATATATAAGTATATATATTATATATATATATATAATATATAACTATATGATATAACGGCGCCGTTTGGACCGTGTTCCCATTCATGGTGAACACGTTTCCAGGGCATATTTCCCTAAAACGCCGCCGTTTCTTTAAGTAATAGAACAGCCCGCCGTTACCCGTTAACAGAGTCTGCATATTTGGTGTATTAAACACCAACTAACACTACGGTATATTTAAACGACATTGTCTTACGTATTATATTCTATATTATCAAATGAAACTGCAGTTATATCAAATGACCTGTAGTTGGTGAAATGATACTGCAATGTATATAAAATGAAACTGAATAACATTTCACATATTTGAGTATATAATTGTCCAATGAAGTTGTAACTCCAATGATCATGTAGTCAAGCGGCATGAAGTGACTCTCCCAAGTGAGAGGTCATGGGTTTGAGCCTTAATGGAGCGATATTGACTCGTGGCTTCAGTAGGTTGAGAAAGTATATGAACAGATACTACAATGGGAATCAGGGTGCAACGTAGTAATGAGGGTCAAAAATATTGTTAATAAAATAGATTATTGATAATAAGACACGTTTTGCACATAGCTTGAATCTATAGGGCATAAAATCGAATGATAAACATGTGAGTGTTGTGTCTGAAACCGCACAGGTCGCATGAATTTCATAGTATAAATCCCAAAAATTTGCATAACTTGACACAATGCCCGATCAGAATTGGCATAACATATAGCATCCAGAATGTATAGAGCTAGACTATACACCGGTGCTAGAAGATTTTCATCACAGAACTAACAACAGTGCATAGTGAAATTGAACTAAGAAAATGAATAGCATAGATGTTATTGTTGGGGAATACGAACTGATTTTCGTGGTTTGTTTTAGTAGGAACAACAACGACGCGACGTTCCTTTGAACTGCCAAAACGACTGTTGGGAGTTGTTTGCATCTGGTATGCCACTGCAACGGATGCACAGGCGTTAGATTGCTGCCTCACGGTTTGGCGTAGTAGGCGCCATTATGTAAAGAGGACGGAGTGGGTAGCCCCAATAGCGATAAGCAATACTGGCTTCGCTGAATTACCTAGAATTAAGGGTCCCCGCTTTGAGAAACCAAAGGAGAAATGACTTCTGCGCGAAAATGTGTAGTTCTGGATAACATGAGGTCATTTTCCGGAAAACATTTTCCTTTCCGGTGTTTGGTTGCGACGTGTGTTGCGGTGGTATGGTGGTGGCGGCGGCGACGGTGGTTGCGGTGGTTGTGGTAGTGGCGGCGACGGTAGTGGTGGCGACGGTGGTTGCGGTGGTAATTGGTGGTAGTGGTGGCGGCGGCAGCGAAGGTGGTGTGATGGTGGTGGTGTGGCAACGGTGGTATGGTGGTGGTGGCGGTGGTATGGGTGGTGATGGCGGCAACGGTGGTATGATGGTAGTGGTGGTGGTGGTGGTATGGTGTTGATGATGTTGGTGTAAAAGTTGGAAAATGATTTCCCCCAAAAAAAAAAAGGGAAGTCATTTTCCAGAAAATTGTCTTCCTTTTCCATTGACTTCTACCTCATTTTCCTTTGACCAGTCATTTTCCAATGTAGCTAAACACCAAAAACCCGGAAAATGATTTCCAGAAGTCATTTTCCGGGTTTCCAAACACACCCTAAATCCCAAGGCGCTTTGGGGATGATATTTTGTTAGCTCCTTTGGGCGTTATTCTTTTTAGCCTTATAGGCCTTGTATTTGAGATTTGTTAGCCTTGTTAGGCTTTTAGCCCTCTTGGGGCAAATTATATCGTGCACCGCGAATTAAAATGACGTTGTTTTGTTAAATGAAAAGAAACGTTATTTGTTTTTCGCCGTTCCGCACCCTTCCGCAACGAGTAACACAGTACCTCTATTAATTCAGTTATCATTTTGTATATACTGCAGTTTCAGTTCAACACAACTACAGTTTCATTTCGATATAACTACAGTTTCATTCGATATTTATCCGCTCAAGATTTGTGAAATGTTATTGTATATTTTATTTATATACATAATACGTCTTTGCTTATTAAAACACAGGGCAACTACATGGATCATGTTGTTGGGATAAGGTATTAACAGATCGTCATGTGTAACACATATAGCAGCAGTCAACATATGTGAATGTGTAATTCCAGTTTCATCATTTGGATATAACAGGCAGTTGTTCATTTCACTACAATGTACAGCACATGGCATGTATTGACGATATAGTTGTGAGTTGAATTTAATTAATATGAAAAAATATAGCGTGAGGGCACAGTGTCGAGGTTTAGAGGTACTGAATAAGGGTGAGCGTCAGTTAGTGATGTTATATAACACCAAAGCATGGCAAGCGGATTCTGTTAACCTGTAACGGAGGACCAGGAGAGGGGCACTCAGATTCTATTTTATCACCTCTATAAACAAAAATACGGTGCCTGGGGGAGTTTTTATTAACGTTTAAGCCAGGGGGTGGGCGGATGTGTGTTGCGTAGTATGAATATCAATAGATCCTAGTACGTAAAATGCCGCTGGTGTGCTTGTGGTCTGTTGCTTGTAAGGACAAGGCCCTTTAGTGGTGCAGTGCGGCGTGTCAATGGGCCGACCCGCCGTCATTAGGACTCTTAGCCCCTCTGCACACAATCAGGTAACACCCGTTCTCTTGCTATCCGAAGGGTTCCTTCTTGTCCAACAGCTTTTTCTTGTCTTTTTTAAGGGGTTTCTCCTAAAGAGGGAATTTCTTTCGGAAATTGCCTTGGAACGGTTGGCTTGAGTGGCTTTTAGTCAAGGTGGTGTTGGATGAGGAGAAGTCTTATTTAGGTCGGTGGTTTCAGGTGTATTTGGCGGTGCTTGGTCGGGCCGGCCCTGGTTACCTAAGGATAGGCGCTCCTATTCTGCGGCCCTAGACATATAGTATCTATACATATATATAGTCTAACCGCAAGATCCTTACACGCTTAGGGTCTTATTCCCTTCTAAGGCCCAATGCGGCTCTTTGCGGGTCTCCGCGGGCTGAACCTGCGGGCCCTCACGTTAATTATGTTTTTAAAGAACGACTTACATAGTATATAAGAACGAGCTGTTAAATGCGTTGAAATATGTTGTGTTTGCTCGGATTTGGCAGCGATATTTAGCGTACTTTCAGTAAATAGTGTATGAATTGATGATGTTCGTTTTAGTAAGTTTGTATTGAATAGAGTTTCGGATAGGCAGATGGAGAGGGAGAACCGAAGAACTATGTAGCCCTAGGAATTATTGAATTAAGAATCTGGCGAATATTCAGATGTATTGGGATTGCTCCCCTTTCTGCGTACTCGTTAGAAGGTCAGATGCTACACAGCCTAGTCTAAGGCAATTAAGTGAGTATTATCATATATGATAGCTGTTTTTTTTAAAAAAAAGATATTATAATAGTGTAGGATTTATTTATTGTACTTTTTTACAAGTATGACTTGACGCGCGGCCAGCCCGCAACCCGTGCGATTTAGCCGCAGTGAGTTCTGGCCCTCCGCGGGTCATGCCCGTTAGGGCGCCTTTTCGCGAGCTAATTTCCGTTGCGCCAACTTCTGAACCCGCCCCAGTCGGTGGGGCCGGTGCGGGGCTTAACCCGCGTGCTTCGGTCCCACTTTGACAGCCCTACTTATGGCCTTTTGGTACTTAAGGCTATGTTAAAGCATGTTTGTGAGCCTTAGGTCACTTTTGGGCCTAAGACGTTGGCCTTTTTGATTCGTGGAATAAAAGCTGCTAGGTTTTTTTTTTTTTTTTTTTTTTCAATATGCTTTATATTCTTTATATAGATTGTTGGGGTTTGTGAAATTGGCAGGATCGTAGTGGTTTGACACTGATTTTTTTTAATTATTTTGAGTTTATTTTAATGGTAATTTTCATCCATTTCAGTAAAATATATGATTAATTTATATTTATTATTTCACTCATAATTTAGAAGTTAAATATGGACATAGCTATAACTTAGAGGCTAAATATATTCCACAAGTATAACTATATGAAAATAAGTGCTTAGTTTGCTGATGAAGTAGGTGGCCTGGCAACCGTTTTACATGTTGAATGTTGTGTGTGTATGGTGTTAAAAAAAAAAAAATTGATCATAAGGATAGTGAATTGAGCATTTAAAATATGTTTTTGAAATTTTATTTTGAAGGTGCAGTGATAGTGCCTTCCCAACTTCCACCAATTGAAAAATCAAAACACTAATGTAGAGATGAAACTACCAATTGAGAGTTGAATAGTAGTCAAGCTACTCATGTCAAAATGACGTGTAAGAAGAAAGTAAATGATAATCATATTAATATTTTTTGAAATCTTAATTAGTTGTTTTATTTAGAGCTTTGTAATATTGATAAAATAACATTTTGCATTGTGATAATATAATGAACTTCCCATATTCTCTTAAGGGTGTATTCAATCAAAATTTTTATACTTTTAAAAACTTTTAAAATTTTAAAAGTTTGGTGGTATTCGATTTAAACTTTTAAAGAGTCTACCGGGATCTGAATTCAAACTTTTAAAGAGTTCCTAAACTAACAAATATTATCTATTCATGTCAAATTTTACGGTAAATTTTTTTCATAAATACATATAATTTTTTATTTTATTTTGACACATATCTATAAAAAATCATAGCAAAAATTGTATATATTGGTTATAAACAACAACACTGTTCATAACAACATTTGTTGCTGCGAAGTGAAACAAGAAGAAATTATTAAGTATAGGTCCATTATTATTATTATTATTATTTTGAAAAGTCATTATTAATTATTTAATAGAGAAAATTTCAGTTTTGGTCCACTAACTATTGGGGTTGTGTTAATTGCAACACTTGACTTTCAAAAATGTTCATTTAGTACCTTGACTATGCAATTTCTATCAATTTTGGTCACGCCGACTAAATTACCGGCAAATTGTGACCGGAAAATGTGAAGTCAACATTTGAACTAAATTAGAAGGGGCAAAATCGTCTTTTTCTGTTGCTTCCAATTTGGAAAATTGACTTATTGACCAAATTAAAACCCATTTCCTGTTCTAGACGGCCGGCGTCTTGTTCCTTCCAATGTCGAACACCCATTTTCCGGTGCATTTTCCCGGCGTCTTCCATGAGGCAGAGCTTGTTGGACATCGACATTTGCTTGATCGTGAACTGGGTGAAGGCGGAGAGGGAATCCATGACGGATTTAAAGATGAACTCGTCGACATCGAAGAACATCCATTTCGCCTGAAATTAATTTGTATCGAAGAAGAAGAACTCGCTGAATAATCGGACATGGTGCGCTATCCATTCTCGTATCCTCTGTGGACTCAAATTGCCGTATATGGGCGATCCACAGTACAAGTAGTCGTATTTGGGCGGTGGACTCAAATTGCCGTATCCTCTGTGGACTCAAAATTGCCGTAGATGAATACAGAGATTTGAAGTCGGTGTCGCCTCCTCCGTTGATGGCTGCGTGAAGTCGGCCTACATACATGGATGGTGCCCGCAGTTTGTACGTGTATAGTAGTCACCAACAGAGAAAGACACAAGCTAGGATGAGAGGGAGGGATGGAAAATTAAAATTAAAATTAAAGAAAAGAGAAGTTTGTGATCGAATTGAATGGATGGATGGATAAATAAAATTAAGAGACATTCAGTTTGGGACTGAAATCATGTTACTAGCTAGCTAGGGAGAGATTGAGTTGAGTGATGATGAAGAAAGGCGATGAGGAGCAGCAAGCTAAGCTAAGCAGGTTGAAAGTTCTCTATCAGTTTCTCTGTCGTCGCCGACGGGAACAGGGAAGAAGTTTTAATTTTGGACCCATGCGAGGTGGCGCTGCCTGTGCGAATCCGCCGCAGATGTACCAGAGGTTCTCGCCGAGTGATTAGAGAAAGGAGGGGTTTAATTTTGGTCAATAATTGACTTTCCCAAATTGGAAGGAACAGCAAAAGACAATTTTATCCCTTTTAATTAGGTTTAAATTTTGACTTTAGATTTTCCGGTCATAATTTGCCGGTAATTTGGCCGGCATGACCAAAATTGATAGAAATTGCATAGTCAGGATACTAAATGAATATTTTTGAAAGTCAAGTGTTGCAATTAACACAACCCTAATAGTCAGTGGATCAAAATTGAAATTTTCTCTTATTTAATATATGTATTTCTGTTAAGTTGATTTTTTTTTTTTGAGTTATCAGAAAAAGAAAATAGTTAAAAAAAATTGAGTGATTATCATCTATTTTATAGTAATTATAAATTGGAGATTTTCACCAAAGTAAGAGTAAAGGAAAAAAAATAGTTAGTGTGGAAATAATGCATTATGAGCATCGGAAGAGACTAACTAGTTGTTACAACTTATGGCTGTTGCAGTAAAAAATGAATGGGGTGATAGTGTTCAACATTTTCTTTTAAACTGTACATTTAGTATATTAAAAATGTACTTTTTATTATGGTCCATTTAACATTGTGTGGACCATGGTCCACACAATAATTTGCCATTCGCAACCAGCTTGGTCCAATTTATTCACCAAATTTTGCAAATGTCTTAATTTAATGAGTTAATAAAAAATGGTCCCATCGACTATGCCGTAATTACCAATTTAGTCATCGACTATTATTCTTACCCAATTAAGTCCTCAACTTTGTAATCTTTGTCCAATTTAATCCTCTGTTAACTTTTCTGTTTATTGATTGTTAAAATTAAGGGTAAAGATGTAATTTCATAAGCTTTCAAGCAAAAGTTGCTAATTGAGTAAATGTCGATGTATTTTCCTTTAAATTTCTCCGTCCTTCCGCACGCTTTTCTTTCACCCTCCACCTGCATGCCCCTTCAGCAGCCAAAGAATGAAGGAAAAAAGACTGAAATGTGACAAAGGGTTGGGCCATTTCCGAAAATAGGACACTTTTTTTTTGGACTAAAATGTGAAAAAAAAAAACGTTTGGGACTTGCGTTTTTGGCATGTCCCGTGTTTTTTTTTTTTGTTTGTTTTTTGTTTTTTTATACGTTACCAAAGACGCATTTGGGATTGCGTCTTTGGTATTGTATACGGCCATCGCAGTTACGAATTGCGTTCGACGTATATCAATAGTATACGTTAAAACGCATGTACGAGATGCGTTTGGAGTATTATACGTCCAACGCATCTCCTACATGCGTTTTAGTCGCGGTGAGCCGTTGGTCAGCGCTGGAGAATCGCGAGATTTCGCGCTTGGAATTGCGGTTTAGGTGAAACGCATGAACAGATGCGTTTCACCTAAAGGCAGAATATTGCGCTAATGAACGTGAACAAGTACAAAGGTTTACAAGATCTCTAAGTACACATTTAGCCTAATTTAGTAGTTCGATTCAATTAAACCCTACTTATACTGTTGAGACTCGTGTTCGACCATTCATGCTTATAATAAAATTTTATTTGACGTGTTAGTGTTAACATCAATAATCAATACATGAACACTGCATTATCAACTAAGAACTTAGCTCATTCTGGTAGACTGATGTGAAAGAGGTTCTTTATATCTTGAGACCTGTGTTGTCTATAAGATGATAAAAAATATGTATTTATTTCATGTACTTAAGAATGAATAAAAATATGTATCTTTTTTAAATTTAATCTACGTAGATTGATATTAAGTAATCTACGTAGATTGATATTAAGTACGATATAATCATACATTCATATACTGATAATTCATCGAGTAGATAAAATGTCGTTGAATTTTCATACAAAAACGTCTTTGTCATGGAACTCATTGACACAGCTAGACTCTGTTGTATCAATGACGACATCATTAGCATAGATCTTTTAGACTTTGTACGCCCTTACGTGGGGTTGTGTTTCTTTATTTTTGGACCTGCGGTGACCCATAGTGTAGACTTGTTTAACGTCACACTATTTATCTTACCACATATCTAAATGCGTCGTAAGGCGGCTGATGGAATAGAAGTCTGTACACTTAGACATTAACTTCTTTTTGCGTATCCTCCCAATGGAGGCTGTCGGAATTCGCGATTTAATTGAATTAATCACTTTTCCAGTTTTGTTGAAAAAAACCAAGAGTGTTGATGAAATGGGGGGAAAGGGTTGATGATAAAGTTGAAAAAATAAAAATAATTCCTTACTAGAGAACATGCAAAATGAGTCTAGAAAAAATGGTAAATGTTTGGTGTGATAGTGATAACGAATGTTATATTATATTCCAAACTCTGACCTCAGGACTCGTCGCAAGTTCACTTTCTTTTTGTTAGATGGAAATTGTAATGTTGGGCCAGGTGGGGTGTCAGTCACGCCAAACAACTGCATAACGCATTTAATTTGCGGCTATTCAGTCGCAAGTGGTAATTGCGTTAACCTTCTCGAGGCTGGGAAGATGCGACTCACATCAGCGGCCTAGGGTAATTGTGCATCAAAGTAGGGGCCATGTGCTATGGGCCAGCTAACTGTCAGGCGGTCAACAACGCAACTCAGAGTTGCGTTTTTGGTGCGCAGTCCACTTGTCAGGCGGTCAAAACGCAACTCAGAGTTGCGTTTTTTGTGCGCAGTCCACCCCTCGAACAGTCCTATCGAACAGCAATGGTGCGCAAGTCAGAGTTGCGTTTTTGGTGCGCCATCAGAATAGTCCATCGAAAGTAATGGTGAGCAGTATGTGTATGCATGGGCGCATGGCTATATGTATGGATTTTACTATATATATATATAATAACAGATTGTGTGAAACTAATTTTAATATATTTGTTCAGTTTGATACAAAGGAAGTGTAATATGCCACACTTTAATATATTATCAGTTTGTATGAGGATAAGAAGAAAAAGAGAAGGTAAGAGTTTAAGTAAGAGAATTGTATACATATACATATACATACATAATTATAGTGTGTATATAGGTATACTTACGTTTAAATTTACGAATTTTAGTTTTTTTTTTGGCGCATGTACATTGTTCGAGAAGAATAAACTTGTAGTGGTCTGTAATTAATTCTCGCGAAATGTCTACAAATTTCAACTAAATTTCGCGACATATTTTAATTTGAAAATAAAAATATGTTGTGAAATATAATAAACTAATATAATTATTTGAAGGATAATGACGAGTTATTTTGGTTGCAATTTGCACCAATTGCTTCAGCTATTATCTATATTTAGAAAATTTTAGAAATGGGTGTGTTGTAGTCACAACTGAACCCTTTCAATAGGTGTCAAAGTTATTAAGAGCATGTAAACGTGTAGTCAAGTAGTAGCAAGTTGTTCAACGCGGATCGTTAAATTTGTATTTTTTTTTTTGTTATAGTCACGATCAAAGGCGGAAAAAATGTATTTTTTGAATAGTCGCTTTGCTTGTAATGTTCATAAGTATGATAATAAAAGTACAAATTTTATTGAATTGTGAGTATCAAGTACAATGTAATTGGTAATACAGCCTACTCAAATAAATAAGTATAGTTAAGTTACATATCGAAAATGCTGTGGATATAAGAAAAAAATATCGCCTTGAGCTGTAACATATTGATGTCATCATATTGGTTTCTGCCATGCCCTGTAGTATTTTAACAATCAATACTATCAATAAATATTGATTGTAGCGTACTGGTTTCTGCATGCCCTGCAGATAAGTAAATATTTATAGTCTGCTGAGTCATTAATTTGTAGGCATTGAAATACATGTACATGTATTGATGCCATCATATTGTGACCCAGAGACGTAATTTTAGATAACCCACGTGGCAATCAAATAACATGGACATAAAGATTGATGCCCAGTTTTTGTGAGTCACACGGACTATATGTCGGCAGTCGCACCAAAGGAAGTTGGAATGCGATCCTGAACTGTGTATGGATGGAAAGGCAATCATAGAACCCGACCTTTCTCCACACAATTTGGACCACATTCATCAATTAAGCTGCCGTATCATTTCGCGAGAATTAAGTACAGACCATATGTGTAGTTAATAGGAGAAAAAAATCTCCCAAGAACTTGAACGTCTCATATGTTTGGCATATGAGAACATAGTATTCATAATGATAGTATGCAGATGATATACTGTAGAGTGTTTATAGCAAAGTATATGGAATTTGATAGAGATTAGAGAAGAGAAATAGGAAAAAATTGTTCTGAGACGTAATAGGTTGTCCAAATATTTCTGGAATATATATAGGCAGAGGTTGGTGCGAACCAAAAATCAAAAATCGCAATTGGAAATGCGTGTCACTAAAACGCATTTTGAAATTGCGTTTTGGGTAGGGGTGTAAATGAGTCGCGCGCGCTCGGTCAAAGCTCGGCTCGAGCTCGGTCAAAATCGAGTTCAAGCCGAGCTCGAGCGGCTCGTTTAGAAATCGAGCCCCGAGCCGAGCTAGATATTCTAGGTTCTGGCTCGTCGAGCCGCTCGCGAGCCATATAATAATATAATATATATAATACATAATACATAATATAATAATAATATATAAAATTAACAATTAGAAATTAAAATTTTGAACTCAAAATTACTAAAAGATTTCTATTATTTATGTATGGATAAAACAAATAGGTCAAATTCAATGTCAAAATCGAGCTTGAACTCGAGCTTAAGATCGAACTTGAACAATCGAGCTACTCGAGCCGAGCTCGAGCAGCCGGAAAATTACGAGCTCGAGCTCGAGCATCCAGTTCTCAAGCTCGATCGAGTTCGAGCTCGAGCTCGAGCCGAACCTCCATTAACGAGCTCCAAGCTCAAGCCTACCCAGGCCCGAGCTCGGCTCGGCTCGTTACACCCCTAGTTTTGGGTAAAACGCATGTCCCACATGCATTTTACATAGCTATATATAAATATATATGAGAATGTGACATTTTCACTGAATAAAGTGTACTTGACAAAGTTTGAATGTATAGCATGTCATTTGAGTTGGCTAACATCCGAAACTTCCTTCAAAGAGCAGCAATCAAATTGGGTTATTTATATTTCAACCATATAAGAGAAAAAGAAATATGGGAGGGTAAGTGTCACATACTTATTAAAATTGATTTTAAAAATTTAGTCTTTATGTAATGAATATATTGAATTTAATTACCAGGACTATGTGGTCCAATGATATCCGGGTTGGACTTTCATTTGGAAGATTGTGAGTTCGAGCCTCAGTGGAGGCGTTATTGGTTCTTTGTGTTTCAGTAGGTTGAGAAAAGTATTAAAAGATACTACAATGTAATAGAGCCAGTAGCATTCAAAAAAAATATTGAATTTAATTTAGAATTGTTTTATAATTTTTGCAGGTAACAAATTTTGTCAATTAGTCTGTATTTATTCTCCCGCGAAGATTGAATAGTCTGTAATTAATTCTCGTTCAAAAAAAATATTGAATTTAATTTAGAATTGTTTATATTTTTGCAGGTACAAATTTTGTCAATTAGTCTGTATTTAATTCTCGCGAAGATTGAATAGTCTGTAATTAATTCGCGACATATTGTTATATTTATTTATAACCAATATGTTGTGTGAATTAATTAAAAAAGTAATTAACTAGGCGGGATGTTATGACAGAGTATTGAAACTGTCGACTTCTTTCCCGCTTTTAAAAAAAATTGAAATTCATGTTCTTCCTACTGCAACTGAACCCGATGCGTTGCTGTTAGTAATATATAATCATAATGTTAATATACTGTAACAATTGTTGTAGGATGCCATTATTGTATTGTATTTGCAAATTTTTTTTGTAGATTATAACATAGATCAATTGTAACAAATACACGTATTGAATAAAAGATGATTTTATATATTAAGTGGGTGTTGCATTCATCGATTTTTTTTTTTTTTTACAATATTTTTTATTAATGTCGAATGGCTTGACTCAATAGCTGAGTCAAGCCATTCAAACATGACGTGACCCAGCAGTTCCGTCACTGACTGGTCACGTCATGTTTATATTGATGGACTGACGCAACACTTGGGTTGCTTGCGTCAGTCCACTTGGCGGACTGACACGCACCGTGTTAGCCACGCCAAACTGATGTGACCATAGTTCATGGTCACATCAGTTTTGCTTAACTTATTTGAACATAAGTATGGCAAAATAAAATCTGGGTCACGCATGTATAAATATAAATCTCTCACTCAGTTCATTCAAAATGAATCACTAGTATCCCTTAGATATATATCCGAAAATTGAAGAATTCTAATCCTATTCATTGTACCTTAGCTCAATTATCTATCCAAATTTGTTAAAAAAATGAGACAAAATTATTTAACCCCTGGTCCCATTGATGAAACTTTGTTAACTTATCAACGGCTTCATCGATCGGAGTCTATTTGGGGGATTGAAGAGTACAATGCACAAGTATCATGTGTACATTCTTCGCTGGTGCATTTAGTAATCTACACTCTGACTGGACGCGTAGAAGGTTGGTTACGCCAAGCCGGTCTTTCTTTCAATCGCACGGTTAGGTAACATAAAAATTGACCATCATCTTGATCACTGCATTAGTTGAGAGGTGGTGCCCTGAGGTACATGCGTTCCACATGCCATTCGACGAGGTGACAATAACGTTACAAGATGTCAAAGTTCTATTAGGACTTAAGATTGATGGTAGGCCATTGGTGGGCAAACTTGAAAAAACAGTACAAGAACGTTTCTTACAAATTCAGTCATTCCTAGGTTTTTCACCTCAAACCCAACGCGTACACGATTAGTAGTATAAATATGCTGACTATAGAAGACACGTTGCTGCCATTGGCAATAACATTGATCAGGCAAACGATGTGATATTGCAACAATACGTGCGTGGTATTATTTTATTATTTATGGGTGGTATGTTATTTTGTGAAACATCACGAAATAAGGTAAAATTGTGTTTATTGGATACATTAGAGGACCTTTACTACGGCCGGACAATATAGTTGGGGTTCGGCCGTCCTCTCATGCTTGTACAGATCACTTTGTAGAACGGTGAATTACGAGCATTCAGTTGC
>VALG01001474.1:0-17184 GCA_009835305.1 Ipomoea purpurea
ATTTTTTTACCTTTTTTGCTTTTTTTTTCCCAAAACGTTTAACAAGATTGCCAAAAAAAAAAGGAAAAAAAAAAAGGGCAAAAACCCCTTAAAAAAAAAAACAAAACCATTTTTTTACTCTCAAAACCCTCATTTACTCGTTCCAATTTTTTTGTTAAAAAAAGTATTTTTTACAAATTTTTCCCTTTTAAAATAAAAAAAAAAAGTGGCCAACTTTTGCATTTTTTTTAACTTTTTGATTTTTCATTTAAAGCAAAGCCTTTTTTTTTAAAAAACTGTTTGTTGGGAAATCCCCTCAGAAAAAAAAAAATTTTAAAAAAAAAAAAAAAACATTTCCCTTTTTTTCCCAAGCTCAAGGGGGGGAAAAAATCCACAATTCTTTTTGGATTTTTTATAAAAAGAGGGGCAAGCCTTTAAATTTTCTTTTAAAAGATGAAGGTTGTTTTTAATTTTTGTTATTGGTTAAAAACTTTCTTACTTTGTTCTTCTGGAAAAAAAAACTTCCCTGGGTTTGGGTCGGCGGGTCTTGCTTCTGAGGTCCATCAAAAAAATAAAGTTTTGAAGTTTTTGTTCAATCCAACTTTACATGGGCCCTCCACCCTCAAAAGTATTTTTTTCTTTTTTAACTTCCCCTCATTAAAAGGGTTTTTCAAACTTTTTCAACTTGGGTTTTCCTTAAAAAAAGAAAAAGCCTTGGTTGGTTCTGTAACCTTGGGGGCCCTTTTCCCTTTACACTTTTTTAAAAAAAACAGTACAAAATTCATTTTTTCCTCTTTTTTCATAAATTTTGGCAACAATTCCCACATTTAAAAATGTTTGGTTAAAATTTTTTTTTAACCAAAAATCCCTTTCTTTTGTGGGTTAAACTCTTCCCAAATTAAAAATTTCATTTTTTCTCAAAAAAAAAAAAATCAAGTGTGGTTTGCAATTTGTCTTTTTGCTTCAATTCAGAAAAATCAGTTGGTCTTCTTTCAATTTTTTTTTTTTTTTTTTTCACATTGTTCCTTCCCTTTTCAAAATCAATTTTTTTTCCCAAATGTTCCCCAATTCTCTTTTCATTTTCATTTTTTTACACATTTTTTTTTTTTTCCCAATTCTTCTTCATTTTTCAAAGAATTTTACCCATTTTCTTTTTCATTTCCCTTTCAATCATTTCCCTTTTCCAAAACCCTAACAATTACAATTTTCCCTTTTCAAAAATTTTTGTTTTTTTTTTTTTTTTTTTCCTCATTTAAAAAAAAACCTCATTTCATTTTTTTCCCTTTTTTTCCCACCACCCAGGTAAAACAAAAATGAAAGCTTGGGGGATTTTAAAAAAAAATCAAAGCTTTTTCAAAAAATTCTATTTCGCATGAATCTTACAACTTATTAATAAAAAATCCCCAAACATGGACCTTTTTAAAAAATCTAATTTTTTTGCTTTTATGGTGCAGTGGAAAAGTCTTAGAGGCAGCAGTTGCAAATTTCAAATTTTTCCCACAAAAAAAAAAAAACTCTTAAGTTTGTCGGGGTGGGCTCATAGGGACTGGCTTTTTTATTTAATAAGGAGGTTTTGTCTTCTACTTTTTTTCCATTACTGCCCTTTCTTTTTATTTTTTTGGAAAAAACGTTTCCACTAAAGTTGTGGGTTATAAGGGGAAAAAGGCAAAAAAAATCTTTGGAAGTCTTTTATTATCAATATTTCAAAAAAAAAAAAAACCAAAATTTCTCCATTTAATGTTTACTTTTGTAAATTTTTATTTTTTTTTTGGACCCTTTTAAAAAAAAAAACAAAAATTCCCCCCCCATTTTGGTGTATTAATTAGATGTACGACTTGCCACATTCTCTTAAAGGAAAAAAAAAAGCCGTTAAAACCCAAACAAAAGCAATTCCCCCCATTTTTTCTCAAAAAAACTTTTTTTTTAAATTACAAAAAAATTGTTCTCAAAAATTTACACAAAAAATTTTAACTCCACTTCAAAAAATTCTTATTTAAAAAAAATTTTTTCAGGGGTTTTTTTATGTTTTTTTTTTTGGGACTCTTTGGACTTTCAAAAAATTATAGGCGTTTATTCGTTTTTGGGACAATTTTACACAAAAAAATTCTTTGGGACTCAAAAAAAATTTTTTTTAAGGAGTTTTTAATGCTTTGGACCAAAAAATTTTTGGGGGAACCTCCAAATATTTTTTTCCCCAAATTTTCTTACTTTTAAAATTTTTTTTAAGGGGGTTTTTAGGGGGGACACCACATTGTTTTTTTCACTATTTGGGGGGACTTCAAATATTTTCCATTTCAAGAGAAAAAAACCCATTGCACAAAAAAAAAAAAAACAATTTTCTTGTTTAACCTTCTTATCCCTTAAGGGTTTTAGGGGGGACCAAAAAACAAAAAAAAAACTTTTTTCTTGAAACACAAATAATTTTTTTCCATTTTAAACAAAAATGCAAAAACCCAAAACGTCTTTTTTATACATTCTGATTCTTTTTAGGGTTTTTAGGGGGAACCCCACATGACAAAAAAAATTGGGGAAAAACTTTTAAAAAAAAAAAAAGCAAGCTCGGACAGAAGGAAAATTTGGACTCGCACGGTTAAAAAAAAATTTTTCTGCGAAAAAAGGATTCTTGAAATTCCGAGATTAAAAAAATAAAAAAAAGAAATGAAAGATTCTTGATTCAAAAAAAAGGAAATTCTAAATCTCAACGAATTCTCACCTTTAAATTGGGGAACGGGTAACTCTTAAGACAAAAAAACTGGAAAGATTCAAACATAGTAGTAATAATAATAAAAATATAGTAAAGTAATAATATATACTATAGTTAAAATAAGGTATATTTTTTTTTTTTACTGTAAATTGTAAACCTTAAAAAAAAAAGTAAAAAACAAAAAAATATAAACATTAAAAATTTTGAACTTACATTAAAACGACTTTAATTAAGGTAGTTAAAATTTAACTTAATTTCACTTCTTTTTAAATTTACAGTTTTAAAAAAAAAAAATTTAAAAATTTTTACCCACTTTTTTTTTAATTTGTATTATTATGTTTAAAAAAAAAATTGTTAAAAAAACCCAAAAAAGCTTTTAAAAATATTTAAAAAAAAAAAATTTTAAAAAATTTTTACGTAAAAAGTTAGCACGTAATTTATAAAATTTATACTAAAAATTTTTTAATTGTGGGCAGAAAGAATTTTACAGTGTAAAAAAAAAAAACTAATACACTGTACACTTTTTAAAATTAATTATATAAATTAATATTTTTAAAATAATAACTAATGTATTTTTTAGTATTGTATAGTATAATAATTAAAATAATTTAATAATAGCAAAGAAAAAAGAAGGAGAGGAGGAAGAAAAAAAGGAGATTTGAAAAAAGAATTTTTCAATTATGGAGAATACCCTTGCTCTTTAGGGGGTGGGAAGAAAACGTCTTTTGAAGGAAAAAAAAAAACAAAAAAAAAAAAAAACCGTGGGTGCCAAAATTTCCAATGCTTAATATTTTTTTTTTTAAAAAATTTTTAGTCGTAGATTAGATTTTTTAAAAGTATTTTTGGCAGACAAACGCGTATTAAAAAAAAAAAATTTTATTGCGGGGGGCAAAAAAACGGCGAATTTTGAACGTTGGTGTTTTGGCAACCACATTTTTAATTGCGCGGTTCGCCACACCCCCAACTTAAAAAATCTAAATCTAATTACCAAAATTAAAAAAAAAAAAATACTTTAGAAAAAAAAAAAGAATGGGATTTTTGCAAACATTGATTGTTTGTTTTTTTTTTTTTTCTTTTTTCCACTGTTTTTTTCTCCAAAAACCTAAAAAGCAGAACATTTTGTTTTTCTCTTCAAACTTTTTTTGGGAAAAAAAACCCTTTTTTTTTTACCATTCTTATTTTTAAGTAAAGGTGGGTTTAGGGCGTTAGTATATTATAGATTAAAATTTAATCCTTGAAAAATAGAATATAATAGTTTTAGTAAAATTTATTATATTAGTAGTAGTAATATAATTTTAAATAAGTTAATATTATATAAAGTAATTTAAGTATACTTAACTATGTATAAGGTATGTTGATAAGTTTAAAGGTTTATATAAAAGACTTGGGCCCCAGAAACTTTCGGGTTGCCGGAACAAGCTCGCCCCAAAAAAAAAGACCTCGAAAAAAAAAAAATTAAGGAATGGACTTCTGTTCGGTTTCCACGTTTTTTTTGGTCCAAAGAAAAGAAAAAAACACGTTCTTAAATGGGAGTGGGAAGAGGGGGAAAAACCCAACTGAATCCTTTTTTTAAAAAAAAAAACAAAACAAAAAAACGCCGCGGGTGGCGCATATTTTTTTCGTAAAATTAAATTTTTGGTAAAAGTTAATTTCCGACAAGTTTGGCAACGTTGAAAAAAATGTACATTTTTACAAAAAACAAAAGTTGCAATGGGTAAAAAAACGAAAAAAGAAAAATGTTTAATTTGAATTTTAAGGAAAAAGTTGCCACTTTATTCAGTTAGTAAAATAAGTTGCCCCAAAAGCCCTATTAGTTCTAAGTAGGTTGCGCACCCTTTTTTATAAGTTTCTTTTAAAGTTTTAAGTTTTCGCACCAAGCCAATTTAAACGGTAATTTTTGACAAGTTAGGGGTTTTGGCATTTCTTTTTTAAAGGGTTGTATTGGGAAAATTTGTCTTGGCGAAGTGGTTTTTTTTTTTTTTCAAGGGAGTTATTTAACTTTTTTACCCGTTTGTGGAAAACTCAAGAAAGTCAAAACTTGGGGAAATGTTAAAAAAACAAAAAAAGAAACAAAAAAAAAAAAAAGTTAAAAAAAGGAATTTTTTGCACTTAAAGTAGGGTGAAAAAAAAAAAGGGTTAAAACAGGGTCTTTGTTGGGGCCCAACCTATTTAAGTTTTGGATTATAGAAAAAGTTTTAAAAATAGTTTTTGGCACCTAGTAAGTTTCAGTAAAAAAAGAATAGTTTGCAGCAAGTTTATGAAGGTTATTAAAAGCGGCCAAAAACCCACCCCCAACAAGGGGTTTGCATGGAATTTTTGGATTTGGCGGAAAAAAAGTTGGGGAAAAATTTTGTTGCTAAAAACAAAAGAAGGCAAAAAAAAAATTTAACTAACATTGGGCAAGCTCTATGAGTTGAAAAAAAAAAAATAAAAAAGGTGCCCAACTTATAAAAAAAGAGAAAAAAGATTTTTTTTTTTTCTAACCTTGGTGGCACTTTGTTCGATGTTTCAAGTTAATTTTACGGAAAAAAAATTTGCGCACCCGCAATTTTTTTTTAACGTTATTTTAAGAATTCTTGGGGAACAACGTTGGCGCGGCGCGCTGTTAATTTTCGTTCGCATTTTTCTTTCCTGGGGGCCCCGCCAAAACTTTAAAATTTCGGCAAACCTGAGGTGCGGTTCGCGCTAATGTATTTAAAAACTTATTATAGTATTTATACTTAGTAATGACTATTATAATAAACAAACTTTTCGCGGGGGGCCCCCCGCCGGCTCGCTTTGTTTAAAAGAAGGCGCCCGCCCTCCAAACACCTCCGGGGTCGTCTAATAAAAATAAAAATTTAGGGTCTTTTTAAAGACCTTCCGGGTCTTTTTCTTGGTTTTTTTAAACTTTTTTTTTTCCATTAAACAAGCCCCCCAAAATCCCAGAAAAAAAAACAAAAAAAAAAAAAAAAAAAAAATCATTAAATGATTTAATTAAATTATTATTTTTTTTTTTTTCCCATGCATTAAAATAACTTTTTAAGAAGAAGAGGAAAAAAAAAAAAAAAGTGTCAAAAAAAAATTAAAAGGTCTCATCTTTTTTACTTTTAAATGTTCAAAAAAAACGTTGGGCTTCCAAAAAATTTTATACCACAAAACGACTTTAAAAAATTAAAAACCCGGCGCTTTTTTAAAAATTTAAAAAAACCGACACTTATCAAAGCTTAAATTTTTTTGGTTTTTTCAATTGATTTTTTTGGTTTTTTTTTTTTTTTTTGTTTGCAGATTTGGCTAAAAACAGGGTTACCAAAAATTCAGAAATTATTTTTTAAAAAAAAAAAAAAAAAAAAAAAAAAACATTTTTTAATTTAAAAAAAAAAAAAAAAAAAAAAAAAAAAAAAAAAAAAAAAAAAAAAAAAAAAAAAAAAAAAAAAAGAGAAAAATTAAAAAAAAACAAAGAATTTTTCAACCCCTCCGGCTTGTTGGGCTGGATTTTATATATAATATAATTGTTTGAAAGGGGGAACAAACCGGGTTTGGGCTGTTATATATGTTATTTTAAAACAAAAAAAAACAAAAAAGGGACAAAAAGCACGGACTTTGGTTTTCATGTTTTGGGAAGGGTTGCCAAAGTTTTCCTGGGAACCCCTCACAAACCGGGCCTTTGGTGTATTATTATATATCGTATATGTATATATGTTCTGGTCCTGTTGTCTCTCTCTCGTTTCCCCAAAAAAATTGGTGAATTGAAACGGGACATGGGGCCGTTCGAATATTTTTTATTTTTTTAAGGAACGGGTCTTTTTGTGTTTATTTCTCTTGTGTGTATTGTTTTATATTGTGGTTTAAACCAATTTTTTGACTGGTTCCAAATGTTTGGGGTCGTTTTTGGAGGTTTTCCCAAGAATTTCTTTTGGGGACCTTTTTTTTCCCAAAAAAAAACATTTTGGACCGCAAAAAAAAAAAAAAAGCCGTTGGGCTTTGTTTTTTTTACCGCGCCAAAAAAAATTTTAAAAAAAAAGCCACGGGCTGGGGTTCTGTTGGGTGAAATTTAAAACCTTCAAAAAGTTCCCAAAACCGGACCAAAAAAAAAGGGCCGGGGTGACTTTAAAAATTTTTCGGTTTTTTTTTTTTCTTTAAAAAAAAAAAAAAAAAAAAAAAAAAAAAAAATTTTTGAATAATTTGGAATTGGCGTAAAAAACCCTGTTTAAAAAGGCAAAAAAGACTTGTTTTTTTTAAAAAAAAATAAAAAAATTTAAAAATAAAAATAACCTTTACAAAAATCAAGAATAGAGGAGAAGAGAGGGAGAGGTTCGAATTGTTGAAGAGACAGAGGGAGAGAGATGTGTGTGGCAGGAAAGAGAGATAAGTGAGTGTAGAAGAAGAAACGCTTTGAAAGAAGAGAATCGTTTGAAATTAAAAGAGGGCGGGCGTGTGGTGTGAGACGAATGAAAGAGTAGAAATGACTGTGAGTGTTGAAACAATGGTTGCTCCGCTGAATTTAAAAAAAAAAAAAAAAAAAAAAAAAAAAACAAAAAAAAAAAAAAAAAAAAAAAAAAAAAAAAAAAAAAAAAAAAAAAAAAAAAAAAAAAAAAAAAAAAAAAAAAAAAAACACACGGCGACCAAACCCAAAAGCCCCTTTGAGTAAAAAAAAAAATTCTACCGAACACTGCCATTTTTTTTCCCAAAAAAAAAAATGGGGTTAAAAAATACCAAACATAAAAAATTAACATAAAAAAAAGAAAAATTTCCCAAATGCCGAAGTTCTTATTTTAAATTTTACAGAAAATTTAAAATTTTCAAAAGAGGAAAAAAAAAAAAGAAAGGGAGAAGGGAGGAAAATTTTCAAAAAATTTTCCCCAAAAAAAAAAACATAAAAATAAAAAAAAAAAAATTTTCTTTATTTTTTGGGCGTCCCACAAAAAAATTTTTTGAAATTTTTTCTCCTTAATGGGCACCCAAAAAACTTTTTTTAGCCATTTTAAAAACATCATTTCAGAAAAAAAAAAAAAAAAAACAAAATTTTTCCTTTCTAATAACAAAGATTTCTTTTGCTGAAATTATTTTGAAAAAAGTTGTTTTACCTTTGCCATTTTCAAGTTTAATTTCCTTCAAAAAGGAAAAAAAAAAAACTTAAAACTTCTTAAAATTAATTTCTTTTTTCTGTTGGCCCAGCTTTTTGCCATTTTTTACAATAAAAAAAAAAAAAAAAAAATTTCAAGAACAAGGGAAAAAGGAAAAAAAGGCCCCACCCCCTTTTTCCTGAAAATTTTGCAAAAAATTTTTTGCTTGCTTCCTGGAAAAAACACAATTCCCCCCCAAATTTCAAGCAAAAATTTTTTTGTTTTGGGGCATAAAAATTAAATACCTTCCTCTGGGTTTGGGCCCATGTTTAAACATTTTGAAGGGCAAAGAAATTTTTTGATTGTTTTTTCTTTTTTTACCAGCCCAGTTTAAACAAAAAAGGGGTTATTTTGGATCTTGAATAAAAAAAAGAATCCTTGCGGATTTTTTTGCGGCTTCCAAAAAAAAAAGAATCTTCCGTTTTTTGCACTTCCCTTTCATTGGCCAAAGGTTGGGGCCGGGGCTATTTTGTTCTGTGTTGAGTAAGCCCAAGCAATGTTTTTTAGTTTAAAAAATAAGCTAAAATTCAAAAGAAAGTTTTCCTTTTCTTTTGCAAAATTTCCATATATTTTTTTGCAAAAAAGCAGAAGCTTTTTCCAAGTTCTTGGTGGAAAAAATTCCAGAAATAATTTTTAAAAAAAAAATTTTTTGGCAAATTTCTTCCCCTTTCTGTTTGAAATATTTTTTCAAAACCAAAAAGGGCCTTGCAAATAATTTGAAACCCAAAAATTTTTCAGTTCCCAGAAAGAAAAAAACATTAAAATAAAAGGTTTTTATGGTCTGTGGATTAAAAGAAAAAAACTTGTTTTCTCCTATAAAAAAATGAGTTTTATAAAAAAGGCCAAGTGGCCAAAATAAAAGAAGATGCTTAAAAAAAAAAAAATCAAAAAAAATTAAGGGGCGAAACCCCAAGGAATAAATTAAATTTCTCTTGCCAAGAAAATGGTTGAAAAACCTTTTTTTTTTGGAAAAAAAAAGCTGTTTTTACTTGCTTAAAAAAAGCAAAACAAAAAAAAAAACCAAATAGTTTGCTTTTGTTTTCCATTTGGAAAAAAACTTTGTTAAGGATTTTATTTTAAAAGGAAAAAAAGAAAACAAAAAAGGTAAAATTTTTTCGAAGTATTTTTTTTAAAGAACCCCCAATCTAGCAGTTATTTCGCGCTTCTTTTGGATGGTTTCTGCGGTTTTTGGTAGGGGCTCAAAAATTTGGGGGGTCGCGCTTTTTTGGGGCCTTGGTTTTTGTTGGACGAAAAAAAAAGCTCGGAACCAAAGCAATTGACCACCAAAACGGAGTAGACAATTTCTGCAACGTCTTGCTTTCAAAGGTTTTAAAGGTTTTGAAATAAGGTTCGCTTGAAAAAGAAAAAGAAATTATTTTTTTTTTCTTGGGTTTCCAAAAAGGTAGGCCAGCAAGGTTCCTTGTTTTAAAAAACTTTGGGCATAGAGGAAATAAAAACGATTTGGTTTGTGGCTCCAAAAAAAAGAAAACGTCGCCTAAAATTTCAAAAGCTTTTTTTTTGCCAAAAAAAAAAGCCTTGCGGAAAAAAAAACCCAAAAAAGAAAAAGTCAAAAGGCCAAACCTCGTAGCTTCGGGGAAAGTTGTTCGGTTTTTTAAGGGGAAAATATTTTAAAGGAAAGGAAACTTTGAGTTGTCTTCTTATGGATGAGAAAGTTTGGGGTTTGGAGCTTTTTTTGGCGATTTTGAAAAAAAAAAAAAAAAAAAACAAAAAAAACCCATTTTTTTTCTTTCGTGAGAAGGAAAAAAAAAAAAAAGGTTTTTGTCCCAGTTTTAAAAAAAAAACGAAACCTTGCAAAAAAAAAAAAATTTTACTTTCAGGGTTTAACCCCCCAAAAGTTTGGATTTTTTAACCTGTTGGTTATGTATTGTAAAAAAAAGGGTATTGGTTAAATTGCGGTTTTGGGCAAAAAAACATTTCATAAAATTGAAAGCCAAAAAAAATTAGTTATTTATACACAAAAGAATTATTTATATATACCTATCAAAAAATATTTTGGAGAAAAAAAAGAATTAAAAAAAGGAAAAACAAAATTTCCAATTTGATTTTTTAACCTAGATTTTTTTTTCATTTTTTTAAAAAAAATGTAAGTTTTCAAGAAAAAAAAGGCAAAAAAGCAGTTGGAAAAATAAAGTTTGAAAAAAAACTCTTTATGAGAACACAAAAAAAAAAATTTTTAAGATATGAGGAGGTTTCAGAAGAGGAAAAAAAAACTCCACAAAAAAGGGGGGTTTTCCCCAAAAAAAGTTGTTCCCCTAAGAAATGGTTTTTTTCCCATTTTTTGAAAAAAGAAACGTACGTCGACATGACAAACCGAAGTCCTTTCCTCTGCCATGTTCCGAACTAACCCATATAAAACTTGGACTATAATTTAGATGCTGCTACTTTTTTGCCAGGGTTTGCGACCTCAGCTTTTGAAATTCATGTTCCTAAATGCTTATCATAATACAGACTGCAGTAAAAGCCAATTTAGGTTGCTTAGGACATTTCTTGCCAATTATGTTCTTATCATAAAAACTGCTGATTAATTGAAGTTCCACCTGCTTGGCTACGCTTGACTGGCAACAAAAGGTCGCCAGTCTCCAGAGCGACCCTTGTACACGGTCCCAAACCACCTGTCCAATTTTCAGGCTCAGGGAAAAAGTTTTTTGTAGCTTTAATGATTTCTTCGATAGTAAATTTCACACTTCCAGGCTCTTTCATGTGGTTGAATTGTTTGGATGAGCCATAAATGTTCTGATTCGAATTACGTCTCCTCTCACTGCCTGTGCCTGAAGAAACTAGAAATTCCCAAATGTACAATGTAATTCAGCCCCTTATGGAATACAAAACATTTCATCTCAGCCATCCAATTTTTCATTGAATACTCTTAAACTCAACCAGATTTCCCATCACTGAGAATACAAAGCCACGAAGCCAATAGCATAAACGCTAATGTCAGAAAAGAAGTAAAATCAAAAGGGACAAATGACATGAAAACAAAAGCAAGAGAACTCCATAGAAAAATGCCAAAAGTTAAAGATCTGTACTAATTCTCGCTATTATAATATTCATATTCTCAGCACGAAATATTTTTAAATATTATGAATCTATCTATACATTATCAACAGCTTTTTGAAGTTCAGATAAGAACTTGATTATCTATGCGAACTCTCCCCGCATAAACAATGTTCTACTCTAGAACATCATTACGGCACTGCATCAAATTACTGGCAGATCTTGAGAGATTTATTGTTTTGCGCAACAGAATAATGATCAAACTAGAGCGGGAAATCAGAATGAATAGCCTTAATACATGTATAACATCATGAGCGAGAGAGATCATTACAATCGCGAATCTCCAAAATTAGCTTTTCTCCGAAGAAAAGCAATGAATAGTGAAACTCAACAGCAGCACAGCACAGCACAGATTAAACTCGTTCCCTTTTGTGTAAGCGGTAAGTATGTATACGTATTACGGAGTATATGTGTATGTATAGTAATGCGAGTGGAGATTATTTACCAGAGGGAGGTTTGGAGGTGTCGGAATCATCGAAATGAGTGGAGTCCTTCGAATCTGGAGGAGCAAAACAAGCTGCGAAAGCTCCGGCGACGGTCCGAGCGGCGACTTTGACCGGGTTGCCAGCAGAGGTGGTTGACCTGTGGGAGGATGAGGATGAAGAGTAGCTGGTAGATTGGGAGAAGGGGTCCGGCGTACGATGGCCGACAGATCCGGAGCTGGAGCTCGGGTTCCGCCTGCTCCGATTCATCGGCGAGAGAGCAGCAGAGTTGACGTGTAATGGCGGGTACGCACTACGCAGTAGCCATAAAATGTTTCGAGTTTTCAACGAGAGCAGCCGAGCTTGATAACATTCTGCACGGCCAGTTGGGCTAACGTGCGCCTGCTTTGGTCGGTAGTCGTTTTAATGCGTCGCACAGCAAGTTGCCCAATGCCCAGGACAGTCTTAATGATTAAGACAATTTTTTTTTTTTTAAACCATGATACATATAGTTGTGTGAAATCATGAATATAAGTACATTTGTAATATAATAAAGTAAATTACATTTGTTTACTGAATATATTTTATTTAAGAGTATATAAAATAATATATTTTTAATATTTAAATAATGTATAGATATATTTTTAATATATAAAAATGCATTATTTGTTTATTAATTACATTATTTGATAGTATATAAAATAATATATTTTTAGTACTCAACTAATATGGTTTCCATAAATATATAGTACATTTTTAATATATTTAAAATACATTTAATATATACTGAATGTACATTATTTGATAGTATACAAAATAATATAATTTCCATTAATACAAAATATATTTTTAATATATTAAAAGTACATTAATTATGCATTGAATTTACATTATTTAATAATATAAAAAATAATGTACTTTCAAATAATATACTTTATGTATACAAATAACATATTTTTTTATTTGTGATCCACATAATTATGTTAACCATGGTCCATAGAATAATGACACAATGATTGAATAGTCGGCTAATTTGTGATTTCACATTATCAAATTTAATACTTCCTTAGCTATTTTCTCTTATCTCAAAAGGTTGAATCCCCAACCCTAAGGCCTCCCACACTCCGACAGAGCATGTGGGAGGATGTAAATCACGGTGACTCAATGGGTTAATTAGTAGACAGTGCCAAATGTAGGTACGCACAAGGAATCTGCTCACTTTGAACATAATTTCCACACTGCCGCCGACGAAGTTCGAACTTTAGTCTTTTATCATAAATACTTTATGTATACAAATAATGTATTTTTTATTTGTGATCCACATAATTATGTTAACCATGGTCCATAGAATAATGACACAATGATTGAATAGTCGGCTAATTTCTGATTTCACATTATCAAATTTATAATTCCTTGCTATTTTATCTTATCCCAAAAGGTTGAACCCCCAACCCTAAGACCTCCCACACTCTGACAGAGCATGTGGGATGATGTAGATCACGGTAACTCAGTGGGTTAGTAGACAGTGTCAAATGTAGGTACGCACAAGAAATCTGCCAACTTTGAACATAATTCCCCACTGTCGCCGACAAAGTTCAAACCTTAGTCTTTTATCCCAAATATTTTATATATGTATATAAATAATGTATTTTTTATTTGTGATCCACATAATTATGTTAACGATTGAATAGTCGGCTAATTTTGGATTTCACATTATCAATTTTATAATTCCTTAGCTATTTTCTCTCCCTGCGACTTCAACCTACTTTCAAATGTAAGTCTCAATTTCACTATCATATTAACAATTATTATATTTTCTTAATAAATATTATTTTCTTTTCACAATTATTCTTTTATATCAATCTATAAATTACATTCAAATACTAAAAATAAACAAAATGAATTCCAAACTACAAAAAATTATTTTTAAACTTAAATATAATTATTCATATTACATGTATAATCCAATACAAATTATATTACGTAAAAGTTTGAAATAAAATAATTCTTATTACGTAACAATTAAAATTAAAAATTCATTAGAGTTTACGAATTTGTATAATTATTTATTACGGAGTAATATGTTATTTCATTAAAATAACTAGTATACACGTGCTATGCACAAAATGAATTTGTTATAATATTTTAAGAATATTTGGATCGATATACAATTATATATATATAAATTATAACATCGAATATTATATAATGCAATTGAAGAATTTAGTTGTATAGACTGTATTTTTTGATGTTATCATTGCTTGAATTCGAGTAAATAATTGCCCACATTAATAGGTAATGTGTAGATGTACGCATCCAGCTGCTGAAACTTTAGAGATTTTATATATCAGTGTTTATGATTTGTATTAAGTGGCAAATTTGCTCGTTGTCTAGCAACTTAGTTATATAAATCATTTGTTATCCTAATTTATTTGCATGGAAGATATATTTTCTGTGTAGATATATATCAATTTTGTCATCTTTGCATAAAAAGAAAACATAATATCACTGGTTGAAATTACACATTATTGAAAACCTCTTTGTAGACGACATTGGTAGTAGCGAACATAATCTTGTCTATCTTCATCTAAAACTAACACCTTCAGGCCATCAGGATGGATGACTCGGGAAAAAGCCACATACAATTGACCATTGCCCATTGCATTACTATATTCTATGGGAAATCAATGAGCTCGGATCCATATGTATCCCATATAATACATATACTATAGTTAATCGTTTTCTTTTTGAAATAGTTAATCGGAGATTATTTAGAATTTTGAGTCAAATAGTAATATTCATTTCTTTTTTCAATTAACCTAATTTATGTGCTATTTTTATCATAGTCAATTGTTGTTTTAATACATATCAATTAGTTAATTATTAATAACATATTTTTTTAATATGTTCCGTCAATTATTAATAATAGATTCTTTTTTCAATTTACCAATACTATTGTTAATCCGTTTCCATTTTGAAATAGTTAATCGAGATCATTTTAATTTTCAGTCAATTATTAATATTCATTTCCTTTTTTAAATTTTCATATATAATATAATTAACATAGTCATGCAATAACGTAGTAACAATCTTCTCTGTGCAAAGTATTCTCAATTTCGTGCAACGCAATGGTGAAAATGCTAGAATTTTAAGAATATTTGAATCGATATATAATTATATAAATTATAAAAACAAATATTTTATTGTGCAATATATTTAATATTAAAAATACAACAATATTAAAATTCCTATTCCTATTATATTATACAATCCTGTTTAATATTAAAAATACAACAATCATTAAAATTCCTATTCATAATTTTTCGTCACTACTCAATATTCAATCAACGATATTTAGTTTACTCCCAATCTGTTTATTCGACTTTGTTATTTACTTTTCATTATTTATAAATAAACTTTTTAGTTTTTTTTTTTCTTTCCTTTTAAGAGTTGATGTTATCGGATTCAGATAAAAAACAGATTGCTTTGGTGGAGTTGGAGAAGTTGCTATCTTTGTGGGGGGAAGAGCCTGAAGAACTTTTCACAAATGCCAATTCCAGACGAAAGTAGCATAGGTTTGAGTGGAAACATGTTGATAGCTAAAGAGTTGGTGTATGACAAGGAATCGTTGAAGACAAAGCATGAAACACTGGTAACACAATTGACCGACGAGCAAAAAGAATGTTTACGACTCTGTGATGAATGATATTGGTTCTAATGGAGGTGGATTGTTCTTTGTGTATGGTTACAGAAGAATAGACAAGACGTTCGTGTAGAGAACGTTATCGTCAAAGATAAGGAGCTACAATGATATTGTTCTAAATGTTGCTTCCAGTGGAATAACATCTTTGCTCTTGCCGGGAGGCAGGACGACGCATTCCAGATTTTCTATACCACTCTCCTTGATCGAAGATTCCATCCCACATGCAATATATTGCAAGGCAGTGACCTTGCTGAGCTTATAATAAGGAGTAAATTGATAATATGGGATGAAACACTGATGACGCACAAACACTATTTTGAGGCTTTGGACAAAACCATGAGGATTTATTGAGGTTCGCCATACCGGGTAGTGCTGAAAAGACTTTTGGTGGAATGACAATAGTTTTGGGCGACGATTTTAAACAGATCCTACCTGTTATTCCAAAAGTAACAAGACCAGTAGTTGTCAGAGCAAATATTAATTCTTCATACCTGTAGACAAATTGCAAGGTATTAAGGCTTACCAAGAATTTGAGACTACGGACCTTAAGCTTTAGAGGAAGATAGACAAGTGGTTGATTGGTTTTCAAAATGGATTGCAGCCATTAGAGATGGGATTGCAAGGGTTATAAATAACGGTTTTCATTTGAGATCGATATTTCGACACAATTTTTGTTGAAGAGTGGACACAATCCCATAGCAACTATAGTGGAAAGCACATTTCCAAGCTCGAGATATGGCATGCTTGATGAGTCGCAGCTAGAAGACCGAGCGATAACGCTCGCCGACTTTAGATGTCGTGATCAAATTAATCAGTACATGTGCGACATGATATACTGCAGAAGGATGAATATATTTAAGTGTGATCTCTTTTGTGTAAGGTAGAATCAGACAGTGGAAATCTATTAGAATTACACACTTTTAAATTCTTAAATAGTTTGAGATTGTCGGGTATTCATAATCCATTCATTGATATTAAAGGTCGATGCACCTGTTTATGTTATTGCGGAACATAGACCACTATCTTGTCTTTGTAACGGGGCGCGACTCATCATAACAAGATTGGTAGATCACATTGTCGAAGCAAATGGTTTAATGGGACACATGAAGGAACCAAAGTTCTTATCCCCCGTATGTCTCTCACTCCTTTTGATACGAGATTGCCCTTCAAGTTCCAGCGTAAACAATCCTCGTTGATGCTTGCATATGCCATGAATATCAAACAAAAGTCAAGGTCAAACACTAACTCATGTTGGGTTATTGCTAAAAAAAAATCGGTCTTTAATCACAAACAATTGTACGTGCTTTCGTCTTGAGTCACCCATCATGATGGACTGAAGGTGTTAAACTCTAGACAAGGATGGATAAGATTATGTTGCGCTACCAATGTCGCCTAACAAAGAATCGTCTTGAGTCACCCATCATGATGGACTGAAAGTGTTTAACTCTAGACAAGGATGGATAAGATTATGTTGCGACTACCAATGTCGCCAAAAGAAGTTGTTCAAATAAGTGTAGAATACAATCAGTTATATACGTTTTTTTTCAAATGACAAAATTAACTATAATGTCTAGAACAAAATAATATCTTTTATACAATGAATTAAGAGTAGCAATTGAACACTATCACTAAGTTGCTCGAGAACGAACCCAATTTATAAAAATTGTATACACACCAGTGGGACCCAAACACCAATCACTTTATTAGAATTCAAGTGCTTTATCCATTAGGCTATAATTGCTTATATGTTAAATTTTTGTCTCTATAATATTATCCATAAATAATGTTTTTTCTTCTTACAAAATTATTTCATATTTTTCACCTTCAATAGAGTTAACCATTTTCATGCATAATCTATATCTATACTATATATAAAAACAAAATTTATACTATATATAAACACAAAATCCTCCATTTTAACTTTTCGCCAAAAAGACTCCTATACTATTAAGGTTTGCGTAATATTGTAAAAATATGATAATAAAATTCAATATTCGTACTACAATTGTACATTAAAATATAGTAATACAATTTCTAATACAATATATTCTTTCCTATTTTCCTATTCCTAAACAATTCTAGATTAAAATTACTAATCGTAATAATAATAATAATAATTCTAGATTAATGATAATGAGCTTTCTTTTTCAAATTATCATTTCGTTGCCTTGGGCATTAATGAGGAGCTTCTCCATG
>VALG01001475.1:0-14480 GCA_009835305.1 Ipomoea purpurea
GTAGATGCATGTTTTGCCGGTTGGAAGTTGTGGATATTTTTTTCTCAAAAAATTCGATTGGCTTGTCCATCTCTTTCAGTAGTGTTAGTTTATTTTGGACAAAGAGCCCATTTTTGATGAAAGTCGATTCTGTTAAAAAGGTTATTTAGGTATAGGCTTTCATATTCTTGTGATTAGGGTGCGGGAGTGAGTGGTTTTTTTGTCCTAAATTTCATTTTTTGATATTTTTCATCCGATATTAGATTGTCTTCATTGCTTTTTTTTCTCAAAGCTGTTGATACTCGGTTTAATGGATTTGTACATATTTTTTAGAGGCTTTTTTTTATGGATAAGTTCTTCATTCTTAAATTTTTTTTTTGTTGTTTTTTCAATTTTAGTTTTTTTTTTTTGTTTTTTTATTATTTTCTATAGATGTCTTTTATGTCTAGAACACTTGTCTCGTTGCGCAAAATGAACCAATTGATGGTTATGTTTATGCTATTTTTTAACTTGAAAATTCTTCAAACTTGTGAGGTACTGAATCAGTTAGAATATTAGATTCAATAGAGATGATTCTCAAATAGGGTTAAGTTATCAAGCCTGACAAGTTTCCAATTTCTGAGGTATTTGACCACTAATTATTTGAATACAACCATAGACCTTGAAGAGATTTCAATTTTCCCAACTCCTTAGGGCTGGATCCAAAGATTTGATTCTTACAAAGTGATAAATTTATCAATTTTGGAAAGTTCCATATTTCTGTAGGGATTTGACCACTAAGGTTATTTGAATGCAACCCTAGCACTTGAAGAGATTTCAAATTTCCCAACTCCTTAGGGATGGATCCAGAGAATTGATTCTCATTTAGGGATAAAATTTATCAACCCTGACAAGTTTCCTATTTCTGTAGGGATTTGACCACAAAGGTTATTTGAATACAACCATAGCACTTGAAGAGATTTCAAATTTCCCAACTCATTAGGGATGGATCCATAGAGTTGATTCTCACGAAGTGATATATTTATCAATTGTTGCAAGTTCCCTATCTCTGTAGGGATTTTATCATTAAGGTTATTTGAATACAACCATAGCACTTGAAGAGATTTCAAATTTCCCAACTCCTTAGGGATGGATCCAGAGAGCTGATTCTCAGATAGTGATAAAGTTATCAACTCTGAAAAGTTCCCTATTTCTATAGGGATTTGACCACTAAGGTAATTTGAATACAACCATAGCCCTTGAAGAGATTTCAAATTTCCCAACTCTTTAGGGATGGATCCATATAGTTGATTCTCACCAAGTGATATATTTATCAATTTTGGCAAATTCCCTATTTCTGTAGAGATTTGACTACTAAGGTTATTTGAATACAACCATAGCCCTTGAAAGAAGATTTCAAATTTCCCAACTCCTTGAGGATGGATCCAGAAAGCTGATTCTCATATAGGGATAAAGTTATCAACTCTGACAAGTTCCCTATTTCTGAAGGGATTTGACCACTAAGCTTATTTGAATATAACCATAACCCTTGAAGAGATTTCAATTTCCCCAACTCTTTAGGGAGGGATCCATACAGTTGATTCCTATCAAGGGATAAATATATCAACTCTGACAAGTTCCCAATTTCAATAGGGATTTGACCACCAAGGTAATTTGAATATAACCATAGACTTTGAAGAGATTTCAATTTTCCCAACTCTTTAGGGATGGATCCAGAGAGTTGATTCTCAACAAGTAATAAATTTTATCAATGTTTGACAAGTTCCCTATTTCTGTAGGGATTTGACCACTAAGGTTATTTGAATGCAACTATAGCTCTTGAAGAGATTTTAAATTTCCTAACTCCTTAGGGATGTATCCAGAGAGCTGATTCTCATATAAGGATAAAGTTATCAACTCTGACAAGTTTCCTATTTCTGTTGGGATTTGACCACTCAAGTTATTTGAATACAACCATAGCCCTTGAAGAGATTTCAAATTTCCCACCTCCTTAGGGATGGATCCATAGAGTTGATTCTCACTAAGTGATATATATATTTATCAATTTTGGCAAGTTCCCTATTTCTATAGGGATTTGACCGCTAAGGTTATTTGAACGCAACCTTAGCACTTGAAGATACTTCAATTTCTCTAACTCCTTAGGGATAGATCTAGAGAGCTGATTCTCATATAGGGATAAAGTTATCAACTCTGACAAGTTCCCTATTTCTAAAGGGATTTGACCACTAAGGTTATTTGAATACAACCGTAGCATTTGAAGAGATTTCAATTTTCCCAATTCCTTCGGGATGGATCCGTAGAGTTGATTCTTACCAAGTGATAAATTTATCAATTTTGACAAGTTCCCTATTTCTGAAGGGATTTGACCACTAAGGTTATTTGAATACAACCATAGCCTTTGAAAAGATTTCAAATTTCCCAACTCCTTAGGGATAGATCCATAGAGTTTATCTTCAATTAGAGATAAATTTACCAACTTGGACAAGTTTCCAATTGAAGCAAGGATTGGACTGTTGAGATTATTTGTTGACAACCATAGGCATTGAAGAGATGCCAATTTCCCTACCTCTTTGGGGATGAATCCATAAAGATGATTGTTTGATAGAGATAAATTTGTCAACATTGACAAATTGCCTATTTCTTGAGGAATTTGGCCCGTGAGAGCATTTGATGAAAGATCCAACTTTACAAGCGATTTTAACATCCCGATTTCTTGAGGAATGTAGGCCGAAAATTGGTTATCATAAAGGTACAAGACTTTTAATTTTTGCAAGTTGGACATTGCTTTGATAAAAGAAATGTTACCATAGAAATAGTTGCCAGAAAAGTCAATAATTTGTAAAGAGGTCAAGGATGACAACTTTAGACTGCTAAGTGTACCTTGTAAGCCATAACCAGCAAGTTTCAAGCCTGTAATACTTTCATCAATATTGCAGTGAATCCCAGACCAATTGTAGTGACTGACACCAGCAATCCAAGATGACAATAGTTTTTGGGCTTTGAGGTCAAGATTGGACTTCCAGGTCAACAGAGAAGCCACTTCATTTGCTATTTGCAAATTTTTAGCGGGCACTACTGAATAGGTGTTTGTAGCATGGAAATGGGAAGCAGAAAGTTGATTAAAGGCAAAGAGGCGTATAATGAGCAGTAGGAGTGTTACATATGCACAATTTATTTATCATTGTGAAAGGATTGATGAAATATTGTGGTGGTGTTGCGTGTGTGAGAAATGATCAAATGAGCAAACATGTGGGGGTATATATACATATTGGATTTATGATGCATTAATGACTATGCACTATTTTATTTTATTTTATTTATTTATTGAGAAACGTTGTATACATTTAAAATTGTATGTTATGAAGGATATGATTGTGATGGGAGTGAAGTTTTTGTTGCAGAAAGTTATCACTCACAATATTTGTTCTATTTGTTTGATATATAAGCAGGCTAGCTTGAGTATAGATTTAGTGAAGAAAATGGTATTTTGGAAGAAGCAATAATATGCCTAGATGGAGTTTAAAGCTTCTCTAAGCACTTTAGCAAGTTGTTTGTTGTATATTGTATTTATTAATTACTTTATTTTTATTTTGTGCCATTATTTTGTGCATGAAATTAAAATGAAATTGTAGGTGCATATATCATATTCAACGTTTTATTATATTCTTTTAAATTTTTTTGGATAAATATTGTACAAAAGAGTTTAGACTATATATAGATGGTCGAATTAACATGCATATTAGTTCATGATATGACAAGTTGACAACACAAGCTTGTGAAATTAATATCTGAATTCGTTGTCTTCCTCCGATCGCTACCCACCATGTCACTATTAACGGAAAAACAAACGATGAGTGTAAAGAAGTTACGCAAGAATAGAAAGGGAGAATCGGTTTCATTGATTGTACTGGAATGAAGAGTCAAGCATATATATAAAGGGAATTGGGCGGCAAAAGCTGTTACAACTAATCCAGGAGAACAGAAAGCATAAAAGACATAAGAGCCCTTGATTACGTTTTGGCTTGATCATGCTGCTCTTCATTTAGATTCTGTGTATTCTTCAATACCCCCCCCCCCCATAAGCTGGGCATATGAGTCATGTGTACCCAGCTTAGATTTGAAATGATTGAACAATGAAGCAGGAAGGGGTTTTGTGAATCCGTCGGCAAGCTGATTTTCAGAGGTGGCAAACAGAAGCTTTATTAAGCCTTGGGTGAACTTTTCTCTAACGACATGACAATCAATGTCGATATGTTTTGTGCGTTCGTGGAACACGTGGTTCTCTGCAATGGCCACCGTCGATTTGTTATCGCAGAAGATGGTTGTTGGCTTGGTTGTGGGGACCTTTAGATCATGAAGTAGATATGTCAACCATTGAATTTCGCAGACAGTGGTAGCTAGAGCTCGATATTCCGCTTCAGAACTAGACCGGGAGACAGACGATTGCTTCTTCGAACGCCATGAAATGAGAGAACCACCAAGAAATATGCAGTATCCAGTAATGGATCTACGTGTTTCAGTGCATGCAGCCCAATCGGAATCCGAAAATGCCTTGAGCTGTAAGTCAGAATTTGTAGGATAGAACAGCCCCTGCCCTAGTGAGTTCTTGATGTATCTGAGCACTCTATAGGCAGCAGATAGATGTGTGTTCGTGGGAGCATCCACATGTTGGCTCAATTGTTGGACAACGAAGGTGATGTCGGGTCTAGTTGCGGTGAGATATAGTAATCTCCCAACTAACCTCCTGTACATGCTAGCATCAGTGATAAGCACTCCCTCATTATGAACCAATTTCAATCCTTGAACCATTGGTGTATTTTTGGCTTGGTGTCCAGGAATCCGGCTTCATCCAAAATTTCGAGGGCATACTTTCGTTGATTTAGACTTAAACCATCAGAATTCCTGTGAGCCTCTATTCCCAAAAAATAGCCCAATGGCCCAAGTCTTTTATTTTAAAAGCAGTGTCCAAACTTTTTGAGACTGTGAATGAGCTCCATATTTGCACTTGCACAAGGATATCGTCAACGTAAATAAGGAGAGCAATGAAGTTATCCTTACCATCACCTTGGTGAATAAAGATGGATCGGCGGTGGACTGTTTGAATCCCTCATGAACCAAAGCAGTGCAAGTTTGGCGTTCCATTGCCGGCTTGCCTGTTTTAACCCGTACAAGGATCTTAGAAGTTTGCAAACTTGATTGGGTTTCTCACTCTTAAAACCAGGTGGCATGGTCATGTATACTTCCTCATTAAGGTCCCCGTGTAAAAATGCATTGTTGATATCCATTTGGTGGTGTGCCATGATCTAGAAACAGCAATGCTCATGAACAACCGTACTGTGGTCAGCCTTGCAACTGGGAAAAAGTTTCAAGATAGTCTATCCCAAGTTGTTGCGTATATCCCTTTGCAACTAGCCTCGCCTTGCATCTTTCAATCGTGTCATCCGCTCTAAGTTTAACTTTATATACCCACTTACACCCAATCAGTACTTTCCCTGGTGGCAATTCAGTGAGTTCCCAAGTATGGTTCTCTTGAAGAGCACTAATTTCTGCATTCATAGCTTGTTTCCAGCAGTCTTGTTGGACAGCCTGTTTGTAGCTCTTTGGCTCAGTGATGGAGGTCACAGCAACGGAGAGCATTTTATGTGAAGATCCAAGGTTATCATAGGTCACTACCTTTGATAAGTGGTGAGGGGATGTTCTGTTCTTGACCACAGTATCACAATAATATCCTTGGAGTCTGCTAGAGAGTTGACGGTGTCTACTGGACCTCCGAGGGTGTTGTGAAGCATCATGCTGCAATGTAGAGTCTAGAGACTGTTGTGCGTGACCAGAGGGATTGAAACTGCCCATACCATCCTCATAACTGTTACTTGGAACGGGGTCTATTGCTGCCAGGTTTTCATTAACATCATACTGACTGCCAATGTGGGCAGAATCCAGAGGTTCCACTTCATCCTCAATTTCATTGTGTAAGGGGAGATCATCTGATGAACCTTCATTGTTTTGGAGCCGAGTATCAATATCCATTTGAGGGTTGAACTCTTCAATTGTCGTTATAGGAATATTAGGCAAGGAGGGAGCCATAATTTGCGATTCAGAGTCCACTGATTGCGCCAAAGGGAACTGATCTTCGTAAAAAACAACATCACGAGATATGAAGATGGCTTGATCAAGAAGGTCATACAATATATAGCCTTTCACGCCTGCTGGGATTCCCACAAATATACATCTTCTACTCCTTGGTGCCAACTTATGCCTTGCGGATGATAATGTGGCAGCTTCTACTCCTTGGTGCCAACTTATGCCTTGCAGATGATAATGTGGCAGCATAGCATAGGCATCCAAAGGTCTTTAAACTTCTGAGATTCGGGCTGTTTCCATACAATTTGTGGTGAGGGCTTGACCAATTAAGAACAGCCGATGGTAGCCGATTGATTAGATAAACGGCATGGATCACGCACTGCCCCCAAAACTGGAGAGGGAGACCAGCTTGGAATCGGAGAGCCCGAGCAACAGCCAACACATGCTGGTGCTTGCGTTCCACAATAGCGTTCTGCTGGGGGGTATTGACACACGAGCGTTGGTGAATTATACCATTCTTATCAAAGAAGTTTTCCATTTTGAACTCTGAGCCGTTGTTGCTGCGCAAGGTCTTGATACCCACCCCAAACTGAGTGAGCGCCATTCTGTGAAAGCTTCTTATTAACTCCCTGGTTTCTGCTTTGCTCTTCATCAACCGAATCCAGGTATATCTCGACCGGTCATCAACAATGGTCAAGAAGAATCTTTCCCCTCCCACTGATCTTACTTGGAAAGGGCCCATATATCGACATGGATTAAATCGAAGCAGGCAGCTGACAGAGTCTTGCTTAAGGGGAACGGGGATCGTCTGTGTTTAGCAAGATGGCATGTATGACATATTAAATTCTTTGCATTAGGAATTGAAATACCATCAAGAAAGTGCATCTTATTCACGGGAAAATGTCCTAAACGGTTATGCCACAATTCAACATCACTACACTGCAAAGCAAATTGACTACAAACATTAGTCTTGATTCTTGGAGGATCATTCAGCAGGTACAGCCCCTTTGCTTCTTTAGCAAAGCCAATCGTCCTCACATGGTCCTCCCGAAGAAGACACTGACCATAGGTAAAAACCCAAAGAGTGAGAAGAATTTTGGAGAAGCTTATTGACAAATATTATGTTGAATTTAAATGAAGGTATATGTAGAGCATCCTTCAAGTAAAGATCATCATTGAGCCGTACGGTGCCAATGTGTTCAACAGTGGCACATTCTCCATTAGGCAAATTTACCAATGCCCCTTTCATGGTGTGATACTCATCAAAGAATTCAAGGGAACACACTATATGATCAATCGTGCCAGAATCTACAATCCAAGTAGATGCAGTTAAGGTAATAGAATTGGCATTCATGAGAGTGGTATACTTGCCTTCATTACTAGAACTTTCTTGGTTGAATCTTGGGACGAGAGAAACTGCAGCTGTAGTGGATGGATAGTTCTGCCCCATTTGATTCTGGAGAAGAGACAGAAGGCCTCGAATCTGCTCAGGAGTCAGGTTATTCTCAGAGCTTGTGGCTGCTGCAAATTGTTGCTTGTTTTTGGACTTGAAGCCTGGCACCCACCCCGGTGGGTAGCCATGTTTCTTGTAGCATTTCTCAATGGTGTGCCCCGTCATGCCACAAATGGTGCACTTAGCAGTGTTCTTGTTGTTCCCAGCCGTGTTCATCACCCTCTTTCCATTAGAATACTTGAAGGCAGCAACAACTTCTTCTCTGTCACTCTATCCGACTTGAACAGAATTAGCATGAGTGACCTCTAAATTGCCGATGCTCAGATTTGTGATGGCTAGCTGTCTCTCTAACTTCTCAGCCATCACGAACACCTTATGCATCTCAGGTAACGGATCAAGCATGAGAACTCCGGACTTCAGTGAATTTGTAGTCGTCGCATAATCCCTGGAGCGAATCGGATTATTGGTCAATCTCTCGATCTTTTTCTGATCTCATCGAGCATATCACTCAGGAGCATCTCGGCTCGCATTACAAACTGGAAGGGGCCTTAGAGAATTCATTTTCCTCCCAAAGTGTCTGCACTTAGTATAGTATCATTAACAGACATAGTTCCCTGCCTTAGATTATAAGGATATCATTTTTGCAGCAAAAGAAATGCGATGTGCGTCAGCGCTGAGAATCGTTCTTTCGGCAGATCTCCAGATGTCTTTCCGGCTTTGTCCATATGCATCACACTTGTGCGCATGACGGGATGATGGACTGAGAATCCCACGAATCAAACATCAAACTTGCCATTTCCGGCCAAGGGGCGTACTGGACATGCGTTCTACTCCGGCTGCCGTCAAGCTTCCATCGATTATGCTCCATTTGTTCTTTAACTTCAAGGGCCTCAAGGGCCACCTGCATTGAGATGCTTCCACGATGCGTAATTCCACTTACCGGATAAGGGCGGATTTTGGACCAAAAATCGCACTCGGACTCTCGTTTATATTTAAGATAGAGTGGGATTTTTTCGATATACTCAACACTGTTGTTCCTCTGGCGGAACTGGATTGGGCACGAATGGTGTTGTTCTGGATTTGACTGGGTTGATCGACATTGCCGGCCGGACTCATTGACTAGGCTCACCGAAGCCAATGACCCGCGGCGGCGTAACTGCCTGGCCATGGCTTTGATACCATAACGAAAAAACAAACGATGAGTGTAAAGAAGTTACGCAAGAATAGAAAGGGAGAAAGGGAGAATCTGTTTCATTGATTGTACTGGAATGAAGATTCAAGCATATATACAAAGGGAATTGGGCGGCAAAAGCCGTTACAACTAATCCAGGAGAACAGAAAGCATAAAAGACAGATAAGAGCCCTTGATTACATTTTGGGCTTGATCATGTTGCTCTTCATTTAGATTCTGTGTATTCTTCAATAACTATTGCCATTTTGAAACCATGTTAAACAACGAGCACCGTAGACTATGTATACAAGTGTATAAGTGTATTCACTGATGATGAATGTACAGAGAAAAGAGCTATTTATACAAGCTAAGGAAAGAACACAACCACTTACTTCAAATTTCAAACCCAAGGGTTGAGATTAATTCTCTCAACCGGAACGTACCTTCTCTAAAGGTTGTCTTGTATAATAAAACATAAACAAGAGCACGCACACTGTGCTTTGAAAATAAACTGAATTTACAAATACATTTGCATATTCCTTAATTACAAATTTGAAACAAAAAAAAAGATTATGAATGACTGCAAATAACAAGTGAGGATATATATGATTCTTGTTACCCTGTGGAACAGTAGTCCTGCTCCCTACTATGGTTAGAATGTCTTCTGAGCAGAGAGCCATTTGTTTCCAATGCTCGGCTTCCGACATTTGCCCTGCATGCGTATGTAATACTTTCAATGTCAGATTCACACAATTGAAGTACCAAAAGAGCTAACATGTATGTATCATGTATGTGTTTACCAACTACGATCAATCATTTAGGCGAATGCATTAATTGATGGCCTGGCATTATATGAATTCGATCTGATGAAATAATTATATATATATATATACAATATTATATATATATATATATATATATATATATATATATATATATAATATATATATATGGCAATTATAAGTGAAAAATGGTGTTGAACATTAAAGTCCCATTTTATAATTCTTTGAGGGTGGAACAAATATGGTACCAGGCAGGCAAGCATGGATGTATCCGCGACAAGCTTGAAAAGAGCAGTGAAGGAAGCATCTCTTGCATTCATCTTACAGTTGTACATTCTGTAAATGAAAAAATGTTAATCAGTGAAAATATCAAAAATTATATATAGGCATGCAAGAGATGAGCAAAAACTTGATCAAAACTCAAGATTTATCTAAGATTAGGTTTTATAATCAACATGAATAATGGGTCTTACCACCTTCATTAATTGCAGCTCATAACAATTTGTTCACAACAAGCTAAGAGGTTCCACATTGCCTACTTCTCTCTTCCAAACTGCAATTTCCCGTAAATGCACATAGTTTTAGATGAAAGCAAGCAATGTAGAAAGCTAATTAAGGCCCATATATAACTTAAATATATAGATGCTACTCAAGGACTCTTTGCACACGCCAGCTCACATCATTCTCGTCCTTCATAGTCAGCATCTTCAATCGCTGTGAAGTAAAGAAAAGCTTTCTCTGGAAGCTAGCACGGCTCCATCTTATACCTTCAATACAAGCCAACAAGTTAAGATAGAAGTACACGAATCTTTAAATGTGTGTGTGTATGTCAAGAAAGACCATCCTACATCTCCTGTAGAATCATAGCTCACTACAATAACTGTTGTCAAATTACATGCAATAACATAGGTTTGAAATACTCAATACAAATAGATAGAGGGATAAAATGATGGTTTAGTATGAACTTACCATGAATAGTGTAAAAATTTACAGATTCCGAAATTCAAGACCAAACAACTGGCTTAAAGTGATCTCAAGGGAAAAATTGGGGAAATCCCTTTCTTTGGATAGCATCACAGAAATTTGTTGCATAGTTGGGCGACATTGAGGATTGGAATTCATACAAGAGACTGCTATCTTTGCAACCAACACAAGTTGTTGCGCTTCATGTCTTTTTGGAGTGGAGAGTCGAGGGTCCAACATATCCTTCAAAAGAATTCCATTGGTTGCTGAGAGTGAGGATGAAGAAATGCATGCAACGAGGTCACAAGGATGTTTTCCCCATAAGCACTTCTAGTGTTACTACTCCAAAGCTTACACATCACATTTGCAGTTTACATCTGCAGTGTAAGCAAACTCTGCAAAAAAATTCCTAATACATTAGATCATAAATAAGGTCAAAGGGAAAAGAGAATAACAGCAAGAATATAATAGTGTGGACCTGGAGCTATGTATCCCATTGTTCCAGCAAATGCAGTCCAATTTGATGAATCAGGGCTCAAAAATCGTGCCGTCCCAAAATCAGATACATGAGCTTCGTGTTCAGAATCAAAAAGGACATTGTTGCTTGAGATGTCGCGGTGAACAATAGGAGGTGAACAATCATGGTGCATGTATGATAAAGCTTTAGCCACAACTTTGACCACATTTATCCTTTCAAACCATCCCAATTGCAGTGATTTCTCATCATCACCCAAATTTTGTGCTAGACTCCCCCCTTGTAAGTACTCATTAAATCAAGAATGAATGTCTATTGTGAGTACAAAATCCATAGAGCTTCACAATATTTCGATGCCTCAAATTTGTTAATGTGCTTATCTCATTTGAAAAACTTTTGAGATCATGCCGACTTTCATCATCTTGCATGCCTAATGTATGAAAACTTCTTCACGGCAACAACCTGACCACTAGGAAGCTCAGCCCTAAACACACTTCCATGCCCTCCTACACCAATGCAATAACTGGAGTCAAAGTTCCCTGTTGCTTCAATTATGCTTTCATATGTCATTTTTCCATCAAAGCTCCAGATTGTGAACAAATCTTTTTTAAAGTCTCTATGCCCTCCACTGTATTTCTCATGGGTCGTCGAAAGACTAAAAGAACTATAATAACCATGGTCAATAGAAACAAACTTCCCAAGATTACTGATATAATTACTACCAAATTTCTATTCTTGCTATCAATTTGACTGTGTGGAGAACAAGGCTTTATGCCAGAATGATTGCCACATAAACCTTTGTTATTACTCAAGGCAAAATATGGTGCTTGTAAAAATGCTTTAGTGTTAGGGATGGGCCTTCCAAGTGATTGTAAGATATATCAACAGAAACTAAAGCTGCACATTGAACAATGCTTGATGGGAATGGAGCCTGACAGTTACTGTGAGATACGTCCATGGTTGTAAATTGGTTAATCCTCCAACTTGTGGAGGTATATGATGCAGAGAGCATGTTGTGACTGAGACTGCAGAGTTTCAAGGGATTTCAGCTTAGGATATCAAGAGGAATCTTGCCCCTAAGCATATTTATGCTCAGATTCAATGTAATTAGGTGTTGACATCTTCCAATTTCTGGGGGGAATTGAGCCAACAAACATATTTGAAGCTAAGTTTAGCTCTGAAAGCAAATATAGTTCCCCAACTTCTAGTGGTATGTTGCCGTAAGTTTGTTATTATCTAAATTTAGCACATATAACTTGCTCAACTTTCCCAAACATGTGGGGAATCCTTCCAACCAACTCGTTTGATGAGAGATCAAGATATGCAGTTGAGATGCATTGACAAGGTCAAGTGGGATATTTCCAGAAATTCTATTGCCCACCATCTTCAAAGCAGTAAGCTTTGAACAAAGTCCCCAATTTGATGACAGTTGGCCGTGTAAGTTATTATAACTCAAATCTATGTAATTTAGGTTTGGATATATCCCCAAATCTTTTGATACATCTCCATAAATTCATATTCCGTCAAGCCTAACTCTGTAAAGGCTTGTACAATACATGAGACTTTTAGGAATCTTTCCACTAAATTCGTTGTGTGCAATAGATAAATTTTCAAGTGACTGGCCGAAACATATATTCTCAGGCAAAGATCCAATGAAATGATTATTCCCAATTTGAAAATTCCTCAAATTAGTGAGATTGTTGACTCAAATGGAATGGACCATTAAGGTTATTTAAATATAACCCTAATTCTTGAAGAGATTTCAAATTTCCCAACTCTTTAGGAATGGATCCATATAGTTGATTCTCACTTAGGGATAAATTTACTAACATTGATAAGTTCCCTATTTCTGGAAGGGATTTGACCACTAAGGTTATTTGAATGTATCCATAACTCTTGAAGAGATTTCAATTTCCCCAATTCCTTAGGGATGGATCCAAAAAGATTATTTGAATATAACCATAACCCTTGAAGAGATTTCAATTTTCCCAACTCTTTAGGAATGGATCCATATAGTTGATTCATCTCTAGGGATAAAGTTATCAACTCTGACAAGTTTCTTATTTCTGAAGGGATTTGACCACTAAGGTTATTTGAATATAACATAACCCTGAAGAGATTTCAATTTCCCCAACTCTTTAGGGATAGATCCATATAGATCCAGGGATAAAGACAAAAGGGATTTGACCACTAAGGTTATTTGAATGTAACCATAACCCTTGAAGAGATTTCAATTTCCCCAACTCTTAGGGATTGATCCATAGAACTTATTTCCAAGTAAAGATAAATATTCCAATTTTGACAAGTTCCCTATTTCTTGAGGGATATAGCCAGAAAGTTGATTACGGTCAAGATATAAGATTCTCAAATTCCTTAAGTTTTCCAATTGAAGTAGGAATTTGACCAGTGAGAATGTTTGACCGAAGATCCATCTTTACAAGCGATATTAAAAGATCAATTTCTTGAGGGATCTGGCCTGACAGATTGTTACTTAAAAGAGACAACACTTTTAAGTTTTGCAAGTTCCAATTGAGATAGGGATTTGCCCAATGAGGTTATTCAAAGACAACTCTAACACTTGAAGAGATTTCAATTTTCCTATTTCCTTTGGAATGGATCCATAGAGTTGATTTTCATACAAGGATAAATTTATCAACATTGACAAGTTCCCTATTTCTGGAGGGATTTGACCAATGAGAGTGTTTGATGAAAGATCAATAATTTCTAAATAGGCCAAGGATGAAAATTTTAGTCCCTAAGCGTACCTCGTAAGCCGTATCCAGTAAGGTTCAAGCCTGTAACGCTTTCATTAGTATTGCAGTGAATTCCGATCCAGTTGCAGTGCTGCGACCAACCACCCATGATGCCAATAGGTTTTGGCTTTTGATGTCAAGGCTGGACTTCCACGTCAACAGAGATGCCACTTCTTCATTTGCAATTTGCAGATTATTTGCAGGCAATGATGAATTGGTCGGCTTTGTAGCATGGAAATGGGAAGATGAAATTGGATGAATGGAAAAGAGGAGTATAGTAAGCAGTAGGAGTATTATATATGGAGGATTTGCCATTGGGAAAGGATTGATGACACAGAGTAGAAATAATAATGGTACTGGGAGCAAAGACGACATGGGAGTATATATAGAGCATTGCGAGTCACTTTGTGTCACTAAATCAAGGTCATTCCCAAATATTATATATACGTAAAATTTATGTTTTGAATAATATGATTGTGATCATGAGAGTGAAAATTTTAATGCATCATATATTTGTCTAATATTCTACATTTTTTCAATTACACTTATTATTGAAAAATATTATATATTTCTTAAAAAATATTATTTAAAAAAACATTCTATGCTTTGTTTTCAAAGTATTACATTTCTCATTGAAAAATATTATATACTCTTTAAAAAAAATTAGGAAAATGGTTCAATAAACTTACTATAAACAAAAAAGCAATTAGGTTATTAAATTATTTATAAAAAAAAAAATTGTTTTGCAAGAATATGATTATTGTGGGGAAGATGAATTAAGATGTGAGCTACACTTAAAACGTAAACTTTCAAAACAAAAAAA
>VALG01001477.1:0-22876 GCA_009835305.1 Ipomoea purpurea
ACATAGTAATATGCGTGTGCAATTATTGTGGTGTTGGTTTGCATCTAAAAATATCTCAATGATGTGGTTTTTGCACTGAGTCAAGCTATGTAAATCAAGTGAATTTTTCGTCCTTGTTTCTTTGTGGTGGTGGTGGTGCATGATGCATATGTGTGCATTTCAATGGCGAGCGTGTACACAATGCAATTGTAGGAGTGTGTTACAACGCAATGTAAAGTCTGGCATGTGTGCACTTATAGTACATATGCGGTGCACATTTGTTTGTTGTGTGGTTTGACTAAGTGTTATTTGATACACTTTGTTAGGTAAACTGATAATCAACCACGTTTTTTATCCTTGTTTCCTTGTTGGTGATGATGGTGCATGACTGTCGTATTGTATGGAAGTATAAGATGTGAACGTGTATGCAATGCAATATTGCAGTGGGAGCACGGACAATGCAAATATATAAGTGTGCACAATGCAATATAGATGTGTGCGACACTATTCCGGACAACAGTGGCACACTGATATGTGTGTATGAGTGCATGCAGTGCGGTCCAGAGACAGACCAAACACCCCTTCTTGTTTTTTTACTCCACGTATTGGCTCGCTAAGAATGTAAAACTACCGAACATTATACCAGAAACAATAGATTTTCTTAATATCTTTTTTTAATGATAATATTAGCAGAAAATGACCAATGAAAATGGTTAAATTCCCGCCCAAAAAGAACACGTTTTACCATTTTTGGTAATTCGCTAATGTTTATAATACGCAATGATACAAACGTGTGAATAATATATATATAAACAAGTTTACAAGCAAAAAAACAACTAATTATCATACAGTTTACGAAGGTTGCTCGATTTTTAAACAAACACTAGCCAAAAATAATTGGGTCTCGAAATCCATCCCATAATCACACTGCAGTTTAGTCGCATCTATGAAGTTTCTAAAGTCAGTAGAAACAAAAAAAAAATAATATATCCTAAATGAGGTAGACCAGGAGCGGTGTTAGTAGTTCAATGAGTAGAGAACCCTGAAGTTGATTAAGTAATGCAAGTTTCAAATATGGTTTCAAGAACGGGGCTTAGTATCAATGTTACTATGAACTGTTTGTTGGCTCTCAGAAATAAACTTAATTGTTGTTTTACCTGAGAACTTTTGATCCATGCTCATTATTCCTAAAAAAGCATGCTTGAAGAATAACGAAATGAATTCAAAGGAGGGTAAGGTTAATGCATCAAGAATTTTCTCTATATTATTACAACTTATAAAATGAAAAGGCAACACTCACCATTATGATACACAATTATGAAGTATTACTATTATCTATATGTAAATAGAAATTCTTCTAAGCAATCATCTCTCTTTTCCTCCACTTACCTCTGGATTATAATGTTCCTTACCTTAGTAAAAAAGTTCTACATATGTAGTTATGTATGTTAGATGGAGAGATTTGACTTAGAGAATTCTATTCGTTGTAACTATGCTTTCTATTTGTGTATCATAATGGTGAGTGCTTGCTTTTCATTTTAATAAGTTTGTAATAATATAGAGAAAATTCTTGATGCCATAAACCTTACCCTCTTTGAATTCATTTCTGTATTTCTCAACATGTTTTTTAGGAATATGAGCATGGATAAAAGTTCCTCAAGGTAAAACAACAATTAAGTTATTTGAGAGCCAACAAACAGTTCATAGTAAACATTGATATTCTTGAAACAAATATTGAAACTTGCATTACTTACCTTACCTCTCTATCATGAAATAAACATTCGTTACTTTTGATTTTTTTATTTTTTTTTGTTCTCGACTTAGAAACTTCATAGATGCGCACTAAATGCAGTGTGATTATGGTGGATTTGAGACCCAATACGTTTGGACTAGTGTTGTTTAAAATCGAGCAACCTTCGTAGAATGTATGTAATAGCCCTTGTTTTTTGCTTGTAAACCTTGTTTATATATATACACACGTTTGTATCATTGCGTATTATAAAACATGATTACCAAAATGGTAACGTTTTCTTTGGGCGGGAATTCTAACCATTTTCATTGGTCATTTCTTGCTGCTATATTATATTAAAAAAAAAGATATAAGAAAATCTAATTGTTTTGTTAATGTTCGGAGTTTTAATTTAGCGAGACAAATACGTGGAGTAAAAAAACAACAGAAGGGGTGTTTGTTGTGCTCTGGACGACTGCATGCACTCATGCACAACATAGTGTGCACTGTTGTCGGAATAGTGTGCACACATCTATATTGCATTGTGCACACTTATATATTGCATTGTCCGTGTCCCCCACTGCAATATTGCATTGCATACACGTTCACATTTATATTCATACATACACATCATGCACCATCATCACCAACAAGGAAAACAAGGATAAAAAACCGTGGTTGATTCATTTACCTAACAAGTGTACAAATACATCATTAGATACAAACCACACAACAAACAAATGTGCACGCATATGTACTATAGTGCACACATGCCAGACTTATACATTGCGTTGTACACACTCTAAAATTGCATTGTGTACACGCTCGCATTGAAATGCACACATATGCATCATGCACCACCACCACCAACAAAGAAAACAAGGATGAAAAATTCACTTGATTTACATACTTGACTAGTGCAAAAACACATCATTAGATATTTAGATGCAAACCACACCACAATTAAATGCACACGCATATGTACTATAGTGCACAAATGTCAAGTTTACAATGCATACACACATCACATGAACACAAAGTGCACACTAGGCCACGATGAGGTACACACATATGACAAAAACCCAACTGCAAGGAATAGGCAATGCAAATAAACATCCTACGGAGGCCACACTTCACACCAGTACATTGTTCGCAAAAACTACACATATGTTAATAACAAATATAGACAATATTATACTCAAATGATATATAATTTTTTTTTTTTTAAAAGGACTTAAGTCTATAGTTGAAAAAAAAAATGCAAAAGAAGAAAAATTCAAAGCAAGATGGAGAAAGAACCCACGGGAAGAGTAAGAGTGCATGAGCAAGAAATCCTAATTTACCATAAATTTTACTCCTAAAAGCAAGCATAACATCCTAGTATAATCATTTCAACCTTCAAGAAACACAAACAAAAATTATCAAAGCCCCCTGTGGAAATAAAAAGGTACAGATATCAGTATTGAGGAGATAAAGGCATCCAAAAAAGTTTTCAAATATATACTTCATAGTCTCCCAGCGCCTCACACCAGTGTATAAAATAGGAAACAAACCGAAATTTTGTCCACAGTGGTTGCATGGGTAGTAGGAGAATCGCCTTTGCATACGAATTGATCAAGTAGAGATATAAGTATATCGTGCTATACATTCTATACCTGCCGAGACTGGCTTCATAATTGCCAATATTGATGTTTTTCCCACTTATATATACTATGTCGTATAGGTGGACGTTATAATATGTGTTAAGTAAAATTACCCATTATAGGGGTAATAACTAATTCGCTGATTTTCCATATCCTAAATTATTATAATAAAAGTTTCTCCTTGGATTTAACCTTTATATTGTATTGTTGAATAAGGTAGATCTATTCACAATTTAGTTTAATAGAAAGTACTTATTTTTGATTCTAACGATAAATAATTAATACAGAGTGATATGATATACAAAAGACAAAAGATATTATTATGATAGAGAAAATAATTTATCTTTCACAATAACTAAAGAAACAACCAAACAATAGTATAGAGCTTAATAAATAATAATAATAGAAATGAATACATATAAAGAATAATAATAATAATAGATAATCAATAATAATTAGATAATCAACAACAACAACCAACATATGATTACTATATGTATTATTATAGTTGAATATTATCTATTAATGAGAACTATTATTCATTATTCATTTAATATTATATTACCTCATTGCATTTATCAGTTAATAAAGCTCATGACGAGTTATTATTTTTTTTTATCATTATGCAGTTGTATAAGTGTCAGTCCACTTGGGATAGTTAGTTTATTATTAACGTCTAGCTATTTTTAGATAGTATAGTCATATATCGTGTTTTATCATACGTTCTCATACAAACCTAGTGTTGACGAAAGCAACTAGCTGCCTCTTAAACAGCACCTAATTTTCTATTTTTTCTATTTTCCTTTCACATTTAATTTTTTTTTAAAAATGAAACTAGAGGTATCCGAACCGTCGCGCCTAGGCATGATGAGCAATGCGCCTCGGTGCCTAATCCGCAGATGTTTATGACTGGACCATACGAAATTTTTCTACCGGACGTAGAGGGCTTTATGTCATGTTTCGCCTCTGGAGAATCGTTGATTGGCGTTTGCAAGAACCATTTTGCGGCTTCCTGTCCGAATGCTGAATGCTATTGATATGTCAGTAAGCTTGCATGGTACTCTGTCTGAAACCTCATCAGGTACCGCACTTGCCTGACAAGGTCAAATGCATACAATCAGCACTAACTATATATACCCTTTAATTTTTCTTGCAAAAATTGTAAGAACCATAGTAGGTTTCTTTATTTCAGTGAAGCAAGAATTTCCACTTTGAGACATCCTGAGAAAAACAATGGCCGATTTCGGCAATTCCTCCACGGGCGACCGGCGCCTCTGTCATGAGAGAATGGCTAGGCAATATTTTTATGGAGTTAATGTACCAACAAAGAGGGCCCAGGGTGACCATTCTCTCCTCCTATAATTGTATCTAAATGTGGAGCAAGTTTTTGGTGTTCAACAAATTAAAACCGTTTAAATGACGGTTAGAGGTTATAATAATCGCTATACGATCTGTGTTACACTCCTCTCAATGTTATAAGGTGTGAAGTATATTTATCGTTTTGTATAAGGATGCCTTTTTAAGTTCCAATGTATCCATTCAATACTCTGATCCCCTTATTCTATTTTAAATCGCTTGTTCTAGAAAACAACACGCGCTTGGTCAGACGTACACTTATGGATCATATTAACAATTTTGTTCTTCAGAATGTTAATATTAGATTTTCCATTCGTCAACGACACAAGGTATGTTTAACCATGACATAACACACCAAGATAAGGTTTATTAATACACTCAAAATCCTCATTTTTAGTTTATTGGTGGAGGCGAGCAAAGTTTTGTGAATTTTTTGAAGTAGACTATGCACTAGACTTAAAGTTTTCCTCCATGAAGTCGACTTGTGATTTGTTTAATAGGCACTTTTTTAGATTTTGGCAAATATATCGACTTATGTATTGATAACATTTTTATTACCATAGAGAAAAAAAGGAGGATTTTGAGTGGTTAATAACATTATTTTTAATGTCATTTAAACATATTTGTTGACTGAGGACCAAAAACAGTCATGTCACAATAATAGTAGCAAATATATCTTATTAGTACACAAATAAGATATGTGTACTTATATGTTTATTTGATTTATTTAAAACATACTTATTAGTATATTGTTAATTGGAGTTTAAACTTTATTAAATGATGCTTGAGTTTATTCTTTGTGCAAATATGATGTAAATTGTCCCACATATCTTACCTTGATGATATTTCGATCTTATGCAAAGTGCTTCGATATGATTTATATCTTGATAATGGTATGAATTTTCTTGAGTAAATGTGATTATTAGTGTCACATATAATATGATTGAATTTGAACAAGTCTCTTGATCGAATTGTGTTTAATTGATTGTTAAAATTTTAATTTATCTATTAGAACAAGAGACTACCTTTGAGATTTGATGATTAAATGTACTCACATACTTCATTGTTTAAATATGAAAATATCATATGTTGTGGCCACGTGACCTAGAATATTTTATAATTAGTTTTATTAATTAATTATAATGATTATCCTACAATTATTTATATTTAGTTTGTTAGAATTATATTATAATTTTAAGTTCATCTTAGTTGGTTGGTTAGGACTGGTTTATTCTATTATTAATAATTATATCATTCATGTGGTTGTAATTTGCTTGTTAAGTGTCTATTAAGGCCCCATAATGAAATATAGGAGTTGAGAAATTTTTTTGAGATAGAAAAAATCGAGGTGTGTGTTTAAATTCGGGAGAGTTCCACCAGATCAATCATGGTGATCCTGAATTATCACCAGTATGAAAAGCCTTACTTGTGGCGTTGTCCCAAATCCTATATATCATCTTAATTATAACCAGTGTGGTCGAAGAGCTTATTGAAACCCAAAAAACTGAACCTAATAATCCATTTCTAAATATGCTTTAATAAATTAGAGTCATTTCTAAACATATGCTTTAAATAGGAGTTTTGAAAGAGAAGGATCGGACCAAACCGATTCGCATCATCCTATCTATCGACTATCGCCAATTATAGAATTAATTGGGAAGGTTTTCAAAATAAAACTTGAAAGTCCTTATATATGATAAATGTAAATTATTGTATTCAAAGTCAAGATGGCCGAGTTGGTCTAAGGCGCAGTTTCAGGTACTGGTCCGAAAGGGCGTGGGTTCGAATCCCATTCTTGACATCCTTCTTTGTTATTTTGCAGGACCAAAATTCAAAAGATGATTGCAGCTGCGGTTTGTGGCTTACTTCTGTTCCTGGTGCTAGTTTAAAGCTGCCTTTGCCCTTATTGTGATAGAACACTCCCATGACATGAATATATGCATTCATAGCATATTCCTCACAAGGTTGCAAAAAAACATTTATTTATTTTAAAAAAAATAAATTAAAAATTGTGAAATTCACTAATAAACATGAAGGTTTTTCTAGTTTTTTCTTACAAATTATTACATAAGTGGTTGTAAAATCGTTTTGAATATTGTAAAAACCATCTAAATACATAAAAAATTAAAATTAAGAACAAAGAAACTTTTTGGAGAAATTAGAAGACCAAACCGATTTGAAAAAATCGGCATTTGAAATTTCTTTTGTTCAAAACGGACAATCGAGTCAAGGAAGGTTATGCCTTACCGGAACTTCCTCTGACACTTTTCAAAAAAAAAAAAAAAAAAAAAAAACTGAACAAACTAAAAAACGCCGGTTGAGGCGCCCGTTCGAGCGATTCCGATCGAATCATTCGGCGACCGGCGGCGCCTAGGCGTGATTTTTGCAACGTGCATTGATTCTTCTCATACCAAAAATTATCTATTTGCTAAATAACGTAACTATTAATTAAGCTTGAATTAGGGTGAATATAATGCATGATTTGAAGAATGTTTGTATGAATGCACTTATGCAAGTCATTTCAGTAATGCTTTGTTAAATATCTCATCTGTTTGTGGTGTTGTGCATTGGCATATAGCAAAGCATAAAGATTTAAAGTTGGTTTATTATCAAAAAAAAAATAAAAAAAAAAAAAAAGTTTTTTGAATGTTACTGGCTTTATTACAATGTAGGTATCTGTCATATACTTTCTTAACCTACTGAAATACAAAAAACCAATAACGCTTCCACTGAAAAAAAAATATATATTTTTTTTTCAAAAATTTTAATTTGTTGCTACAGTTTTCTAGAAATGAAAAAGCAAATTTCTTTTTAATCCGTATAGTTATCAAATGTTAAAAATCTCATAGGAGTTACTTCCACCAGAGGTCCATTGTCTTTGGTGACAGTTCCAAATTTAGTCATAGGCTATCAATTCAGTTATTCTCATGACTTTTCATTATTTTTAGTAAAAGTATTTTTATCTTTTCATATTTATTTACTGATTTCAACCGGTTTAATTGGTTTATAGATAGATCAGGTATTAATGGGTTTGGATTCATAAACCGATGCAGCAGGAATGTAAAGCGAATTGTGATGATTTATAATATATGAAAATATGTTAATAAAGAATACTCTTAAAAGTGATGAAATGTTATAGTAAAAGTTTTATCAGTATATTTTCGCATTTCACTTCCTAACTATGATAAACAATAATAGATTATTTTCGTTATGTAAGTCCTTAGAAAAATGTTCATTCAAGAATTTGAAAAAATAAAAAATAAAAAATTAAAGTATATATAATATTTGAGCAAATACCAATTTTGGTCGCACGAGTATTAGCAAAATGACAGTTTTAGTCCACATGTTTAATTCCTACCATTTTCATCCTCGACTATTACTTTAGTACCAACTTTTCATCCACGACTATTGTTTTAGTGCCAAAATTCATCACGCCAGTCACACATTTGTTTAAAACATGTCAAAAATACCTCGAAATTATTCCAAGGGCTCATAATAATTCGTCTTTTTAAAATTTAAGATCCCAATTTCGAGCAATGATAAAAAGATTTAAACGAACCCTAAGAATCTATCGCGATTCACAATTTTCTCCTCAAATTAAAGAGTAGGCTCGCACGACGCAGAGGGATTACAGCCAATATAGACGGATTCGATACCTTCAGGGCTTACATCCACTCTTATTTCATGCTCAATATAAGATCCTTAAGTTGAAATGAGAAGATATGCCCCATTACAACCAATTTTTATAGTATTATTATTCAGATCATGTACATTTAGGAATGTGAGGTGGTGACCTGACGTTGAATGTATATTTTAGGTTACTTAAAATTATAATTAGTTTCGTATGAATATGAAATAATTTGGTATTACTAATTAATTCAATATAGATACATGTTATGTTATGTGATTTGAAAATTTGATTAGTTAACAGGATAAAAACATAAACACTTGTGGACCACTACACCCCAAAACCTTTTGTTATTTAACTCGCTAATACACTCCGAATCGGCATCAAATTGAGATAATTTGCTACTATAATATTTTGTTTGAGCATCTTTATCAGTGAAAATATTTGTGGGGAGAATGTAAAGTAATTAAGAAAGAGAATTATGCGGGAAGGTTTAAGTGGTGTTGATGAATTATAAGTTGCCGAGCTCGAGCCGTATCTCTTTTTGAAATTTGTTGTCAAAAGACTCTGTTGACCTGTAAATAATTTTAAAAAGGCCCTGGTGACCATAGGGCCTAATGTATTTATACTTATTATACCTGTTATTGATTATATAGGCATGTTGTCTATATTGCTTAGGTTAAACATAGCACTGACGCTAACGTATTAGTATTATACTGGCCCATAGCAGCCTTGTCTAGCTCATTTATATTTTACAGCATAGATATTGAACCACAACTACATAACAGGTTTTCCAGGAAGTGCACAACCAAACCCGGAAAGGTGGTAAAGTTATAGCTTTCAGCAAAGTAAACACGCTTCAGACATTTTCTAGAACCATCATTTTTTCCATAAAGTCATATTCTTATCCCTAGGTATCCATTAACTAGACCCTTTTTTATATGATAAACTTTACATTAAACGTACAATCTTTTAATACATAGAGAGGTTATTATAATGAAAATTATTAACACCTTCAAGACTCATATACACGTTTTCGACAAATTTAATTATTACTATAATATAGAAACACATGTGAAAAACTATATTAATGTGATCCAGTATCCATCCGTCCACATCATAGCAGTCGAAAACATCAACAAATAATTTAATTGAGTCAATAACTAGAAACATATATAGCAATATAAAATAAAAAGATCCTTAATGTAATCAACATACATCCGAATGCTTTGCCGTTATACTTTTTTAAAGTTGTTTAAGAGATACAGAATATAACCAAATTGATAAATTATTGTAGGATTGATAGTAATATATCTATATATAAAATAAGGAAATTAATTATCTCAATTAATATAGAGGCATAATAATATAATCAAACTCACAATAATTTATTATTACAAATTCGTTGAACGAACATTCATTAATATATTTATTTCCAGGTCTCTATTACTCGACATTTAATGCCACTATATAAAATGTTGGAACTACATATACATATAATAATGAGACAATAGATGAACAAAATAACATATGTTACTTAGTCCATAGTTTTAAATCTAGATAAATATAAAGATATTAGAAAAATTTAGCGAATTTGTGGTAGTGCGAAGGAGATATTATGGGGTATTAGATAATATTAGATATTCTACTTATGAATTATATTGTAAGTATAATATTGCCATATTTGAGAATTTTAGAGTTTGATTTATATGCGTACAATCATCAACTGGTCAATAGATATATAACTGTTACATAATCTATATTCTCATAGGCATTAGCATAATTAACATTATATACCATGCATCATTCTTTCGGAATGATAATTAGCAAATTTCTTCTCCTCATCCGAACAATAACGGACTGAGGACGTCGTAGGTACTCCGAGCGACAGCGGATGCGGCGGTGGGAGGAGGGATGAGGGAGGGTCGATCTGGTGTCCTAGGCACTCGTTTAGGAGGTTTTTAATATGGTTTGGCTGATGATAACTCAACCTGATCCGTTCGCATACTACATCAAGTCATGGTCGGGATGTAAGTATGAAACTAAATTAGCTCGGGTTTGCTCTTAAAATGATCATGAACCGAAAAAGAGCTCAGAATCCTCTATGGACTCCATAGCGAACACGCACCTGGCCAATACAAATAATCACCTAGCGCGACATATATAATATAAAAGTGGATAGACATTGGCAACACCGTTATGGATGTTGTCCAAAACTGTGACATGCATTTTTTGCCCCGATGATGACATTCATAGCGGTATTTCCAAACTGGCGTCGTTTTGAAAAACATACGCTGCGTCCACTTTAGAGAAAAAATTTCAGGATTCCGATTCTTTATCAAATATATCGATATACTCGATAATTGGAGTAAAAAACTTATCACATAAAGATCTAAAATGCAAGAAATTATGGTGGAGTATAGGAACAGATTTTTTGATATCGATTATAATGTGATCAAGATAAATATAGGTTATAGTAAAATTGTAATGGTAATATTAAATTTGTCGAGTTCATATCATAGACTATAGAGGATATTTATTCAATCATAAAATAATAAGAATATATGAATGTATTAAATTTACTAGATAATACATAATATCATATAGATGGAATATTAATATTTATCTTGAATTTACGATCTATTCTAACATATCGCGATACTAAATCATACATAAGTAGAATCTGACTCGACTTCATATCTTTATTAATTCCAAAGTGTCATTGTGTGTAGATTTTATTTTATCACTATCTATTATCATTCTATTCTCACATAGAGATTATATTAAAGTTATGAAATTGTGAATATATAGTATATGACTTGCGGGTTTGTTATGAAATTGTGTGTCGTGATTCCATAGGATCTCAACAAGTTCTGGGTAATTATAGTGATAAAAATCTTTTGTGAAAATAGTGGAACTTTATTAGGAGGTTCCAATTTTGGTTGAACCCGGCCCAGTTTAGAGTTCCAGTATATCAAATTGATGTCCTTATGTAAATCATGAGAAGAATCGATCACCTGATGTTATATACCAATTCATTCTTTACCAGTTGTATTGTTCACGGTGTATTGGTTCTTCATAACTCATCGGAACGGCGCAGATTCCTGCATAGTATCCGTATGCACACAATTTATGCTAATGTGTATGCTATTTTCCGATAGCATTTTCTTAATTTTTCAGGACAATAAAATTTATTGCGATTCCCAACCCTAAGCGGTGAGAGAGTAGAATTATATTATTTATTTGTAATGGGCTTGATTGGCCCTAGAATAGAGGAAATAAGCTCATAAATGGTCCTATATATGATTTCTAGTCAATCAGGTTACTACAATTAATATGAATATAATAGCAAGAGGCATTACTGAAGTTGTTGCAACCCTCTGCCAAACTGCATCGATGTCACCTATAAAGAAGATAAATTCAAAAATACTTTAAAATCTGTGAAAACTAGAGAGTAACGAAAAGAATTGACTTAATCTATTAGTTTTCTGCCAATATTGGTGAGATATACAATAAATCTGAATTGAATGTGCCTTTAAAGCTCACTGAATAAGGATAAAATGTAATTCTGCTCCAACATTCACAGCAAATCTCATGCCTGTACCATCCACATAACAAATAAACTCATTCTTATAGAGTTCGATATAATATCCCTTAACCCTCTCCACAGCCTATATCTGCCTTAATTCTCCTTTGTTCAAAAAAGCCAATAAATCATCACATATAAAATTTATCTAATAATATAATCCACAGCTTAACAAAGACCCAAATAAACGATCTAGTTTTAACAATGCAAAAAATACAATAAACATATATCTGCAATATAATTCATGTATCTGCACAGTCTGTACTATAATACATAATAATAATTATCAATATCAGTATTCATAATATATAATAAAATAATAATTACAATGAGTAGATTCATATACGGAATGTCGGAGTAATTCCCACGGTCAGACACATAGATATAATGTGGGGAATCTAGAAATTGAAATTATACATTAATAGACTCATCCCAGGGCTTGTGTAGTTTCTCTCCAAAGCGAATTCCAATAGGCTCGAAAAAGTCGGAGGTAACTAGTTACGTTGTTCTTGTATTTCTAGGGTTTTGTACCACTTTTGTCTTATTAAAAATTGTTCTGCAAATGAACTGTCGTTTATTCTACGCTTGCTATAATGGGTTTCGATTGAATTTGTTAATTTTTTTTAAAAAAATTTTACATACAAGGAAATTTAGTTTATTTGTATTCTGGTGTATAAATAGGGTTTCGGCAAAGTTGGAAGAGCTGCCAAACCAATCAGTGCAAAATGAACCAGTTAAATTATTTCTCTCAAGGACTGCTTAGCCTGCAGGTATTTATGTCCCTCGCTTTCTTCCTTTCTGTAATCATCTGTATGTTGTTCAAGTTGAAGCTTGGGAATTCAAGTATCTCGGTTTAAGGGAAGGTACTTTGTCTAATTTTATTGTCTGTAGTGGATGCATTACATCGGCAGAGACAGTTATGCTTGAGAAGCAGAGCCTAGATGAGTTTCTTTCAAAAATATAAACAAAGGCAATCCGTCGTCATCTCTGTGTCTCCTCAGTCTAGAGCCTCACTTGCTGTTCCTTTGACATTTCCCCACTTCAGGTTAGTTGTAAAGGATGTTTTTCTTCTCTTCTCAATGATTTCAATGGCCACAATTTCAGTTGAAGCATATACATACATACATACATACATGTGTGTGCGTGACTGCGGGTTTGCACTAGCATTTATGTATATAGTTTTTGAAGCTCTTCGTTACGGCTTATCTGTGTGAACAACATGATTAATTGGGTTATCTTACTTTTCAGGTATTTAGGAATTGACTACATTTTTTAAGTCCTTGGGTGTGAAGGCTATATTTGATACAAGCTGCGCTCGAGACTTAACTCTGATTGAATCATGTAATGAGTTTTTATAGCACGTTATAAGAGTCCCAATCAACAGATGGAAGGGATCGAAATTACATCTACCTATGATATCTTCTGCATGTCCAGGTACTTTCTGCCTTTATGTTACATATATGCAATCTAATCCTCTTCTTTAGTGGCCTCAGTTTTCTTGATTCTTTGGGTAATTCGTCTTGTGTCTGTTGTATCCATCATGTTTTGCTAAAGAACTCGAATATACCTGTAACTACAGGGTGGATATGCTATGCTGAGAAAACACTTGGATCATACATTCTTCCCTTCATTTCTTCAGTCAAGAGCCCCCAACAAACTATTGGTGCCGTCATTAAGAATTATATATGTGAAAAGCTACATATTAGGTGATGATTTTAGTATTTTACAGCCCTCGTATCATAAGCATTACATACTAATATACTATGATGTTCAGTATGCACTTTTTTACTTTACGGTTTGTGGGTTGTCATGTTCTCTCATTAGATGTTAAGTTAGCCATACACAGTCTGACACTCATGCAGTTAAGCTATTGGGTTCTGATAATCTGATCCATGAAGCAGTAGGAAACTAAATTTTTGCCCAAATATATATTTCTGAGCAGGCCTGAGGAGATCTATCATGTGACTGTGATGCCATGTTATGACAAGAAACTCGAGGCAGCACGTGATGACTTTGTGTTTAATGTGGATGGTGATGGTGAAAAAATTACAGAGGTAGATTCAGTGTTGACCACTGGAGAGGTTTTAGAGTTGATGCAGGTACAGCCAACGCATTTAGCTCTTATATCCCTTTTATTTATTATGAATCATGTTGCCGGGCTCTCTCTCTCTCTCTCACTCATGCTCACCCAGAGATAATCTGATGTATATGTATAATTGTATATTATTGCATATATATGTGACAACAGTTTGCCTTTTCCTTTTTGGAGTTTGAGAGAATTTTTGGCTTTCTGGTCTGCTCCTTTTATTTACTTTCTTTTCTCTACTGCAGTCAAAAGCAATTGATTTTAAAGCCTTAGAAGAGTTTCCACTAGATAAATTGTAAGTCGTAGCTATACCCTTTGTTTGTGTCATTTATTTTTCAGTGTGTGTTTAACAATGAAGTCCAATTTTTATCTGTAGGCTGACAAATATTGATGAGGAAGGCCATCTTTATGGAGTTCGAGGAAGCTCTGGAGGATATGCAGAGACAATTTTCCGCTATGCTGCTAAAATACTGTTCGGGAAGGAAGTCGAAAATCCGTTGAACTTTAAGATCATAAGGAATTCAGATTTCCAAGAAGTTAGTCTAGAAGTAAGTCTTTCAACTTTCTCATGCTAATTTGTCCTTTACTAATATGGGCTTTAATTGTTCTTCAATTGTTATTATCATCGGTGCCTAAGAATTACCTGCTCTTCAGGTGGATGGCAAAACTGTTTTGAAATTTGCACAGTGCTATGGTTTCCGAAATCTGCAGAATGTAGTAAGGAAAGTGAAAATGGGGAAGTGCGACTATCACTTTCTAGAGATAATGGCTTGCCCTTCAGGTCTTTTTATTGTTTTGGATAATAATTCTACATTTGAACATCTTTATACTGATGTGATCTTGAGATATAGAATTATAATCTGTCCCAATTGGTAAACAGGTTGCTTAAATGGGGGTGGTCAAATAAAACCAAGACCTGGACAATCTGCCAAAGATTTGATCCAGTTGTTAGAGAAAAGTTACATGGAAAATGTAAGTCAATTTTACGTTACCATAATATACCCTCAACTCTTAACTAAGATGTTGGCCCAACAAAATGTAATTACGATGTTGTAAGGCATAGATGAACTTGCATCGATGTTAACATAAAATGCATACCACTATCACCGTAGTTGCTATACTTTGAGCATTGATCTATCATCTATCGTGTCAACATAATAATAATATACTTTCCCCCCCTTTTTGGTAAGCAGTCGTTTTGAACTTGATCTGTATTTGCTATTCTGCCTCAATATTATAGGTCTTGGTAGCGAATCCATTGGAGAATCCCATTATAAAAGGCCTATATGATGAGTGGCTCGAGCATCCCGGTTCAGAGAAAGCCAAGAGGTACATTCACACAGAGTACCACCCGGTAGTAAAGAGTATTACTTCTCAGTTACAGAACTGGTAGTGGTGACGAAGGGATCCTCTCAGCTTTGCTTGTCATCTGGCGGGCATCCACAACCCCCCTCGACTGTGGTACCCCCCACAATTTTGGCAGTGCAATTTTGGTAGAGAAGTGATATTTGACGTGGGTATTCCATATTCATTCTGCACTGTAAATATCTCATGTGTGGTTCACCCATAACCCTCTGTAATATTTAAGCAAAAATTTGTGAGCCATGGTGGAATAACCAATCTTTTTGTATGGAACAATAAATCAGGAACCCCATGAGAGAGATAGGATATATCTGTATGTACTAGAGGTGGTTCTCTTCACTCTTGTTAATTGCAGAGTCATAGCATGCTTTTATGGTTTGTAAAGAATGTTTTTTTAGTGTACCTTACAGCTTTACAGCATGGAAAATGATTTTATTATAAGACTATAACAGATGGTGAATGCTATTGTTCTGTTGTCCAGAGTGGATATTCTTGTTTAGTTTAACCATTAATACTCATAATTAATTGTGTATCAAATGCTACAACGTTTTGTACAAATATTAGTACGAGCTTAGCTCATTGGTTCAGTAGGCAGTATCTTCTGTAAATATTAGTACGAGTTTAGCTCATTGGTTCAGTAGGTAGTATCTGAGAGAAGAGACCAAGGTTTGAACTTCGGCATCAGTAGTGTGGGAATTATACTAAAAGTGGGCAGATTCCTTGTGCCTTGTGTGCAGGTTGAGTCATTGAGTATGCACAGATTTCTTGTGTGCAGGGCTGAGTCATTGAGTTACCGTGATTTATATTTTTCCGAATGCTTTGTCGGGTTGGGATGTAAGGGACCCGGGGTTGGGGATGCAACGTATATAATCATTATCTTGCTGGTTTTATTTGCAGGATTATGAGTAATCCATAATTGTAACTCATAAATACCATGAGTGGCATAGGATCATTAATTGTAACTCATAAATATAATATAACGGTGCTAATATTTGAAATTAAAGATGAAATTATAAACATTGCTAATATTTGAAAGTATATTTTTTTTCATCTAACGGATAGAGAAACTCCAAAGGTCGAGAAAGTATACATTTATTTGATTATAAGATTAGTATAAAAGTATTACTCGATTAATTGAATAATATTTGTCTTATTCGTCTGTAATTATTTTGAAAAAAATTGATATGTAATATGATTTATACAATTATATTATTATTAAAATAAATATAGAAAAAAGGGAAATAATTTTTAAAAGGCATTAAGTTCTGGAAAAGAAATTTAGAATCAAAATGTTGTTTTAAATTACCTAATTTACAAACGTGAGGAATAGTGGTAGCAAAAGACATTTGAGTGTGGCTGCTGGGATTCGAGCCCAGGTCTCCACGGCCACAACGTGGAATTCTTACCACTAAACTACAGCCACAAGGTTGGACACAATTTGCAAATATATTTACATAACAGTATAGATGCATGGACGTATAAGTCTTGCATGAATTAATTATTAATTAAATAAACAAATGGCATATTACTATGGTATTTAGGCTTCCCATAAAAATTTTCAAGAAAACAATAATCTAAAAGAGATAAAAAAATTTTTTTTACAACCTTTCAAACCTCCACAATATTGTCAAGCACTTTGTGCTTAGATGACATGTAGTGATCTCTCCCATAGTCCCATATGGGAGGTCATCGAGCCTCAGTAGAGGTGTTGTTGACTTTTTGTGTTTCAATAGATTGAGAAAGTATGTTTTGTTGACTATTTGTGCTTCAATAGGTTGAGAAAGTATGTTTGAACAGATACTACAATGTAATAGAGTTAGTAACATTCATAAAAAAAACCTCGGAGATAGTGACGTAAGAAATTGGGTTGTAGTTTTCGGTCGTAAAAGCCATAGCCGTTATTTTAAGTTTCCTCATGAAATTGGTCTGTTGTTCTTGCGGGATCAATATTGTTTGGACCTTGTTAGTGACGTTGTTATTGTTGTTGTTGTTGTTGGGCATTTTGTTGAAGTACTTGATGTCACTTGCACAGAGATAGAATGTGGATAGAAGGAAGAAGGGGATGAAGATCGAGAAATAGGTGGCGATGGAAGCCATGGATCGAAGAGAGAGATAGAGATCGAAATAATAATAGAAATATATAATGTTTGGTTGAATTATAAAATGAGAGGCTGAAGCTTTAATTTGTTTATATAGAGAGGTATTGAACTTTATTAGGAAGTATTTGTTTTCCTTTTGATATTTTATACCAAAAATTTGTGCCAACATTTGGTGTTAATGGAGACATTGAAAATAATAATGGGAAGGGATCATGTGTATTTGTTGCTTTTCGTGCGGTTGTGTGGTGGATTAATGTGCATAAGGTTTATACTTAATGTGTGTGAGTGTTGTGCTTAATATGCCTGAGATTTGTACTTAATGTGCGTCATATTAATATGCGTGAATTTTGTATTTAATGTGCCTGCGTATTGTGCTTAATATGCGTGAGATTATGCTTAATGTGCGTGAGTGGTTCAGAATTACGAGCTCAGAATGAAGCAAAACAGAAAACTCACGCACATTAACGCCCAAGCTTCTTGTTACTTCTTCCTTTAATTTGGCCATGGATTCTGGATTATCAGCTACCTTCATTGCAGTTGAATGCTTATATAGATGACACACGCACAACAAAATTTGCACACCAGCTAAGTGTGAATTTCTGTTGTATTATTCTCATAATTCTTAACCAACATAGCTCGCCTCCGCATCATCATCAATCAGGGAGGGGCAATGGCTATTGGGGAGGGGGAAGAAGCTGACATCCATATTTTCTGCTGCATTTTAAACATTTACGCACATTAAATACAAATCTCAGGCACATTAAACACAACACTCACGTACATTGAGTACAAATCTCACGCACATTAATCAACCGCAACCGCACGGAACCTTTCAATATATATATATATATTATATATATATATATATATATATAGTGTATTACTTAAAATGAGCCAATAATGCATTAAAATGAATATGTGTATATATTAAAACGAACATATATATAAGTGATTCTCCTGATATAATTTGTTGAATTTATGTTTTTACGGGTTTAACTTACTAGTTCAGTAGGCAGTATTTAAGAGAAGAAATCAAGATGTGAACCTCAGCAGCAACAGTGTGGGAAATATGCCTAGCTAAAATGGACAAATTTCTTGTACACACTGATATTTAGTCTTATTTGCTGATTTTACACACCGATATTTAGTCTTATTTGCTGAGTCATTGAGTCACCGTGATTTATAACTTTTTTTTGCGAGAAATAATTTGTTGGATTTGGGATTTTGAGCCTTAGCTTTGTGAAATGCACCTCTGGTGGCCCAATTACCAAATATATATTAGTATACAGGTCCATTTAGATATAGAGAAGAATAGAAGAAGATAGAAAGATAAGGCATGATTGAATTTGAACCAACTAAAACCCACACACCCTACACAAGATTCACAGTTACACATTGCAGTGCTCAGAGGAAACCAAGAAACATGAGAATTTTGAGGATTCAATTCCATTTAAAACACCCAAATTTCAAGTCCCCATCTTCAAATCATGCATTTCTCATCCAAACCAAACCCAAATCACACCTAAAACACCCAAGGAAAGAGGAGCCTTCCTTTTCTGCAATCCAAAATGTCACTAATTTGCCCAGTGCCAAGACTCCACTTCTTCACACCAACAACACCTCATTCAAGAAAACCCATCTTCAAATCATCCCCAAATCCCAGAAACTTTCAACAAATGGGGTTTCTTTATCTGAAACAGGGTCAAACGATGAGAAGAATTCAAGAATTTTGATACTGGGAGCTGTGTCAATAGGAGTTGTGATGTTCCTTATGGGTGTTGGGGATGAAAAGGCACTTGCTTTAGGCCCTGGAGGTCCATTAATGGAGGACTTTTGGGACAACATGAGGAGATATGCAATTTATGCACTGACAGTGAGTACAGGTGTTCTCTACGCTGTTTTCCAGCCAATCTATGAGCTGTTGAAGAACCCCATTTCTGCAGTTCTTGTAGTCACTATCATTGCAGGCAGCATTTTCATTGTTTCTCAGGTCCTTTCTGCCATGGTTGGTGTCTCTGACTTCTCCTATGAGTATAGCTACTAGTGGTTGAATTGTGTTCAAGCCCAGAACAAGAAACCTTTTTATTTCCTATATATATTATCTGGAATTTGGGCTTTTTCTTAGTTGCATATTCTACAAAATCTTCCATTTTCTCTTTTGATAAATTGGTGATAGCTTCATTATATTGCTACTACATAATCATTGTTGTACTATTATGTGTTTCTTTTTTAATTGTAAGAGAATTTTGTCAAAATTTGCTGGTGATCATTTATAATCTTGAACATAAAGTGGTATTATCCCTAGAACAAATCTTTGTTTTAGGCATTAAAAATATGTACCAATAGCTTTCCTGTTGAGGCGTTTTATCACTTTTATGCATTGAGAGTTGAGACATTTGTATAAAGTGCCTCTCTATCAAGCATTGGATTGGCCTAATATTAGTATTGGCTACAAGAATATGTTATCAAAGAAAAATGATACTCCATAGATTATAAATAAGAATGTGAATCGGTCCAGTCCTGTCGGTTCGGGCTAGCCTGATCATGTAATGGGAGTGAAAATTTTGACATTTTAAAATTGTAATTTATACCCTTTTATAATATGTCAATTATCAATGTCACTCATAAATTATTAGTTGTTCCTCAATTTTCAAAATGATACATATATTGCCCCTCCGTACCATACGGGAGGGACAATATATATACCATTTTGAAAATTAAGGGACAATATTTACACTACGAAAGGAAATATATGTATAGTTTTAAAAATTGAGGGGCAATATTTACACCACTAATAATTCATATATGGGTGACATTGATAATTGACATATTTGTGGGAGACATATATTCAGGTCTGGATTTTGGGGTGTGTAAAGTGCCCAATAGCATAAAACCTCAATTTTTAGAGGGCCCAATATTTTTTTTTGACCTAGCTATTAAGAAATAAAAAAAAAATATATGCACAATTAATCCTGAAACTCATCAAATTTTTTCTCTAAATCACTTCTCCCTCCTAATAATTAGGACCTAATTAATTGAGTATGCCGCATAGCAAAATCATTTTGTTTCTCCACTAGCACAGACCATGGTCCATACTATAATTTGTCAGCCGCAATTGTTATACCAAGGACTAGTGATAGGGTTATAGGGCAGCCATTTGCCCTACGGAGCTCACTAGTGTAGTTTTTCGACCTCACTAATACACTTCCCGACCTCACTAGTACATTTCCTAAGTACACTAGTGCATTTTTCGACCTTGAGATGGCATGACTACTTCTCAGTTTCATTATTAGTAGATCTCCCGTCTCATTACTAGAAGACCCCCTGTCTCATTACCAAGTGAACTTACCGGTCGCCTTGCATGTAGACTTCCCAATCGGACTACCAATAGAATCTCGATTGCGTCCGACCGAGTCGCCAATCGGGATATCAACATCAAGATGAATCCAACCAAATTCGATCACGTGTCAAAACTATAAGGACACTTGGCAAGCGTAACTTCACCATCGAATCTACTTAGGACACGTGGAGGACATGCCGAACACTCGGCATGTGTTCCCTCCTCCTTCTCTATATAGGACATTTATTGCACTTTGGGGAACTTTTGACTCCCAACTTACATCATTCCACTTGGAGCCTCCCGACGTCACGTGATCGGACCTCAATTAATTTTCCGGTCACCAAACCACCTCTATTAAACTTTCCGACCATATTATTTCACCTATAATAGAGTTCCCGGTCACATTTATCCGACTCGAAACAATTTACTCTATCAGGTCCACATTACATTATAGACCTTGATTAAAAAATTATGTGTTTGCAATTAACATATTACGGAGTATGTGTCTATAGTTAATAAATTATGTGTTTGTAAATAAATGAATGCACATAATTTGTTAACTATAGACATATAATATATTAACAACATATTTTGTATCTGCAGTAGCATATTATGTACCAGTAGTTAACCTATTATATACATTCAATTTATACAATCACATACTACGTAATATGTTAACTACAACACATAATTTGAATATCATTTTAGACCAAAATTTAGAGATAAATTACAAATAAGCTACTGAACTATTTGGGAAACAACAATTAAGCCATCGAACTCAAATAATCCCCAAATAAGCCATTGAACTCAAAAAAAAGAGCAATTAACATTTTTAACAAGTTAACTCACGTTTTTGTGACTGAATTACCAAATGTTTATTTTATTTACATCTTTTATTATTATTATAATCACCTACATAGTAATATGTTTTATAATATTATATAATCAAAATAACTTTACCTTGTTAGATCTAATTTATTTTATTACTATTATATTTTAAAACAAAAGATCCAGTGCAAAAATAATATATTTTTTATTATAATTACTTTAAATATAATACTGATGAAATTAATTAAACGGGGGGTCCGGATTAATTAACCCGAATAAACGTAACAAGTATATAATTTAACGATAACAGAGGTACGAATATTGGAACGAATATAGTCACTGGACTGATATTGTATCAATTGTGTATAAAGTGTTATTACAGAGGTGTAATGCTATCACAAGTAGTTTAGGACCAAAGGTAGAAGGTGTCCCTTAATAGGACATTTACTAGGCTATTTATGCAAAGGAAATTCCCACCAATTACTGCTAAATTCGTGGAGAGCCACGGGACTAAATCCAAGCCCATGTGGTGGGCCCCGAGACTAAGTCTAGGCCCATCATTTTAGGCCCGGAAGTAAGGTCCGGGCTTGAGACTCTTCTTGGTCAATAGTTATGCTGTGCAACCGAATGTATCATGCGCATGGTGCATACGGTTCAAAACGACGTCGTTTTGACTAAAAACGCGCGTCCCATTTTTTTAAAAAACAGGTTCGATTCTCAGCAATAGCATTATTGTGGATATATAGTTATGAAATTGTGGTTATATAGTTATGAAATTGTGGTTATATAGTCATTCATTGTGGAATTTAGTTCAATCATATATTATTTTAGTTCATTCATTGTGGATTTTTACTTCATTCATTCATATCATTGTGGATTTTACTTCATCACATTCTTGCGGATTTTACTTCATTCTTCATTGTTGATATATAGTTATGAAATTGTGGGATATATAGTTATAATTGTGGTATATAGTATGAAATTTCTGGATAATATAAAAATGCTATTGCCGGAATCGAACCTGATTTCTTCTTTAAGTGAGACGCGCGTTTTTTTTAACCAAAACGGCGCCGTTTTGCAACCGTATGCCCTTGCAAGGTGCATTCGGTTGCACAACATAATTTGCGCTTGGTTGAGCTGCTCGGGTTATTACATTTTGACCTAGTCTCTATTATTATTGGACCATTTCCAATATATCCATCATCAGTCAAAGACCAACCCTCTACAAATGGATAATAAT
>VALG01001482.1:0-11930 GCA_009835305.1 Ipomoea purpurea
ACAAACCGCACATTAAGACAGCACACTGACGCACATTAAACAAAGCCTCACGCATCACAATGTCACGGTGTTAAGCACAAGCCTTCACAACAAACACACGCACCTTAAAGTTTTAAAACACCACTCACATTAAGTACACACTCACGCACATTAAGTACAAAACACACGCACAATTAAGCACAAAACTCACACACATTAAGCACAAAACTCACGCACTTTAAAGTTCAACAACATCTACATTAAGTACACACTCACGCACATTAAGCACAAAACTTATGCACATTACGCAAGAAGACCCATCACGGCCAATTAAGTACAAACTCACGCACATTAAAACATTACATATACTCACGAGCACGAGAGAGAGAAGAGAGAGAGAGAGAGAGGCGGGAGCACGGATTGGCAGCAATATCCTAAGTATGTAAAAGGTGTAACGGTCACACAGTTGTGGTCACAAATATAAAGAGCATTAGGTGTGTATGTACAATCACTCTGTCACATTCCTAACAGACAGAGAATTCAATAATCGGGCAATCTTAGTTTATAAATTACGCGCCGCACGCGCCTCATACTTAATCGGTTTAAGCGTAGCAGAGAGAGGTGGACACGATCTTGCTCCATTCCATCTAACAATTCCAAACAGGCTAATGATATTTATACATTATTGTTTTGTTCTCAATTTAGACAAGTCTTTATTTGATTTTTTCAAATCCAAAGACCGATAGAGAAACCGAATCCTTATCTGATCTCTCACGTCTCCTAACTTCACATTCTAGACTGCGTTACAGACAGTGCTTTCTTTCATCTTAAACAATTTATTTTCCCTTTTCCAACTATATCTCCTTTTAACTTTAAAAAGAAAACCCATCTGCGTAGTATGACTTTAGAGCAGTAATATATCTCCTCATAAGTCATATATAAAGGACACGGAATTCATCGGCGCGCATCTGTGTGGTGTAAAAAATTTCTTTCAATTAAAAGGATAACTAAAAATTAAAAAATAACACCCATGTCATTGGGCATGTAATATATTTTCAAAACATTTTCATTCTTAGACATACGAACAATATATTGACAGTTTTTTTGTGTCGCTGGCGCTCGCAATGTTTTGATGTGATTCTAGAGATTAGAGTATATACTACTCACAATCATGCTGAAGATATAGATGTAGGTTCCTTCAGTTGCACTACATGCTTCATCTTATTCCATATCGTTAATTTTGTGTATCGTGTGCATATAGCATGGGCAATCCAGTGTATATATTTCAATAAATAACTGGCTGTCATGGTGTACTTTTTTCATTGGTGCTTGCTGAGGTGTTGGACTGTGAGTAGTACATTTCAACTACCGTAAACTGTTGTGTAATTCTGACATATCGGTTGATGTATATGTAGCCAACATTGTTGCTGGGTGTTTTAATTCTTTTGATGTTTGAACTGGTAAAATTATGAATTTTATACCTTTGTGCTTGTGCCGATTAACTTTCTGTTTAATGAACGTACTATTGAATTATAATCATCATGAGATAGATAAATTATACGGCACTCTAGATTACCATTTATTCACATAAGAGATTATGAAAGATTTTTAACATCCCGAGTAGATTCACTATAAATCATACCTTGTGGTATATTGTGTTGGTTAACTATATTGATTATTTATGTGTGTATTATTTCATCTATCTTTACAGATAAAAGATTTTATGTGATAGTAAAATCTTCAGCTAGATACATGGATTAACCAAGATAGTACATTCCTACGGACCATTCCTCACTTGATAAAATCACGACTATATAGAAATATTTACATTGATAGCACTGTGTTGAAAACCTTAGTTCGTCCTGTAGTTTATTAGGTTGGGTGAACTGTCAAAATTCTTTAGTGTGTGTGATAGATTTTTGTTGTATTTCGATAACATAGTATCGCGGAGGACTATTTCTTCAACATGATTTTGAGGATCTTGAGTTAGATGTGGTGCTGTGCATACACTGTACACATTATATAATCATCTCACAATTAGACATTACTTTATTTTCGAGACCACAATCATTGAATCTTGAGGTGTTTTGTCAGTTTGATGATGTTGTTTCAGTAATCTATATGATTGTCACATATTGAGCTTTGATGTCCTCTCATCTTAGAGTATCACAATATGATAGGAAATCACATTATTGAGAAACAACATACAAATCTTGATTGATTGACTTCCCTTACTCCTTATTAGCACCCCGTTCGCGGCGGAACATTTACAAGACATAAACGAAAGGGTAAAAGGAAGAGGCAACAAGACCTGAATTGACATTTTGTACATTGTTATATCTTCTTGGAAATAATAGCTACTTCAGGAGCATCACATAAAGCTTGAAGTTTACAATCAGTAACACGAGCAACAAAAATCAAGATGAGTCAGCTCAGTGATATGGAGAGAAGCAATGTTAGGAATATTGTTTTTAGGGGATTAAGTTTCAAAAAGAGCACAGAAATCATGGCCTGCCAACTCACAGTTACCCCTTACCGGCTACCCAATAAAATATATAAGGAATTTTAGAAATACGCCCAAATTGGCAGACCTACCTCGACTTATAGTGTGTTCCACAAATCTTTTGGTTGGCTAATGGTAGTCTAGACTTTCCCGCACTCTTTTGCTCAATTAGTCTTCCATTTTGTTATTCGGGTCATTGGTGTTAAACTAAAGGACAAAATTCATAATCTCAACATATTGGCATTACACTGATCCCAATCGCTAGAAATACGCTTGATAGACAACGCCATAGTGGAAATGTGGAAACTTAGTTGACGACCTATCTAGTCATTATCTGATATTTATCACACAGATTTCCGCGAGAGAAGTAGATTATGGGGAATCTGGGCTGGTGGGAGGGTCTAAATCGCACATATGGAGACGGTAGGGAGCTATATCGGAAGTCTTTTATTAGGCCTGCCATCATAGGGGATGGAATTCAGACTAATAACCAACGTATTATTAGACACAGAACAATTCTAGCAGAAAGTTTTGCGTCCCTTCTAAGAACATATTGGTGGGGAGAGAGAACAAGATAACGAAAACGGCTGCCTGTACATGGGCTAAAAGTGGCAGTATGAGGCAATTAGAATATCAAAAAGTCGGTCGAGGATCACGATAGGAAGGGTCTATCCACTCACTGGCCTGCTGGAAAGCGATGCTTGTTAGGATTTAAATATGGAGAAAAAAACTCACTTATTTAGTCGATTGATCATTTTGGGGGGGTATTAACTCAGTTAAATTGGGGTGGACCTAACCAAATGGGAGGGGACCGTCGGTTGGTAATTACAGGGTTTGAAGTTTAAATTTAGTACAACCTGTTTATTGGACCTTTTTAGTTTGATAGACTGATTTACTTTATTATGATCATTTGTTGGTTAGAATGACAATACGTAATTTACTCCGTACATATCGCATAGTGGTTGCGTGTTTCACTCATCACTCAAAGCAACTTGTACGTGTGAGACACGTAAGAGATCTCAAATATGTACATATTTTTTAAAAAAATGTATAGTTATAATACTTTTATAACAATTTAAGGAGGTGATCCGTCTCACACAAAAATTTTAAAATGACAATTCAATGATACATACATACATATGTGTGTATGTGTCTGTGTTTAAGATCATGTGCGAGGGAGCTCCTAGGTGAAAAATTCAGTTTATCTTAGCGATTGATTCATTCCAAGATCAATTGCTCTTAAAAAATAAATAAATAAATAAATAAAAAAATTGTCACCTACAATCTTACAAAATGTGGACTGGAAGGCAAAGAGTTGTGAAGCAATTATTGAAAACAGTAAATTCAATACATGATATTCAACACATACAATCATAAACAAACACAAATTAAATATAAAAAGCAATACAAGATTCAACTCAAATTAGTAATTAGTGATTCATTCAAGATCAATTGCTCTTTAAAAAAAATATCGCTTTAAAAAAGCCCTGAAAGAGGTATTTAAAAACTACTAGGGGGGTTCAAGAAACCCTTAAATAAAAATGACACCTACGATCTTCAAAATGTGCAGTGCAAGACAGAACAATATGCACTGGAAGGCAACAATGAGCACTTGACGACAGAACAATGTGCACTCAACGGGAGAAACTGTGTGCTCTAGAAGAGACAACAATGTGCATTGGAAGAAGGAAAAAAATACACTAAAAGACAAAAAAATTAACTTATACAAAACTATCATAATGTCACCACATTTAAAAAATAATAATAATAAAATCTTCATTCTGGACCTTTGATCTAGACTGGATTAATGGATAAAATTAAACTCTATTTTTACTAAGCAACTTCTGCACCTAATATGATATATATGAATATAGTAGTATATATATATAATATATATATATAACTAATTTATTATAGGCCTTGTCTTGGTAACAGCAGAAACTTCCCGTACACGATTAAGGTATGCAAGAATACATCACTCTCGTAATTATAAAAATGAATCATGGTGTAGTGTGTTTGACATATATATAGTATACATATAAATATAATATATAATAATATACGTATAGTTACTATTATAATTATATATATACTGATCACTTAAATATATATATAGTATTACATGCTCACAAATGTTAGTATTTTTCTTGAAAAATATTAGTTAACAATTTATATTTTTCAATAAAAATTTTTACTAGTCAAAAAGTTATATTTTTGTTAAAAATATAATTATTTATCTCACATAAGATAGTCTCGTAGAATATTAATTAGCTAAAAGATGAATATTTTGTGCATTGTGATTGTCGGAGATCTCTTTATTAGACACTTAATCAATATCAACGTATCATATTAATTCAATGATTTAATGTATTTATCTAGTACATATTAAATAGTGATTACCACATTATTAAAAAAAAAAAAAAAAAAAAAAAAAAAAAAAAAAAAAACATATTTTTTATGTTATACGTGTAACGTGTTATATCACTCATCATCGGAAATTGACAGATCTCAAGTGGTCCAACCAAACAAATTTTGATTTTTTCTTGAAAGAAATTTTCTAATTTTGGTCAGGCAAAAACTGTATCAATGTTTTGTCCATTTGTGTGCTCATTACTCATCACATACAATGACCTCTACCAAATTAGACTATCACTCTCAAATCAGAAGCTCACCACAACATTAGGTGAAATTCTCATATTGTAGTTCATCTTCAAATTAAACTACCACTTGAGTGTTAACCGACTAGCCGTGCAAGCACCAAATAAGATTATATATAGCGAGTGCATAAAAGGACAATGTTGTAGCGTGTTTTTATTGATGGTTTTTTTTTTTTTTTTTTAATACTCATAATTCCTTTAAAAAAAATTCTACAAATTAATTCCATATAAAACGAATCAGTCGAATACTTTCAGGTAAAGAAGTGAAAATTAAAATTGAAATCAGGATGAAATGTAGCACACAAATTATCCGTGGAAACGTGTTCACCATACTTGGTGAACACGGTCCACCATACTTGGTGAACACGGTCCCAAACGACTCATTTTTACCAAAAATAAAAAATAAAATTAGTTTAATGTGTTGTTAACGAGGTTTTTTGCATTCTATTTTCGGTTTATGAATTTACATTTATTAAATTATGAATTTTCTGTTATGAGATTATGATTTACAGTTATGTAATTAAATTTTATGTACATTCATAATCATAGAAAATCTAACCTCATAATAGAACATATAACACAGAAAATTCATAATCTCATAACAGAAAATTTAATCTCAAAAACATTTAATTCGAATTATGAATTTTTCTATACATTCATAATCTTATAACTGAAAATTCATAATCTCATAACCAAAAAAAAATAAAATTCATAATCTTATAACAGAAAATTTATAATCTTATAAAAGAAAATTCATAATTTCATAACTGCACATTCATAAAATTCATGCTTGCACATTCATAATTTATGAGTGTTGAAGAAACTTGCGCGAAGAGAAAGTGAAACCACAAAATGTGAATATGAAAAAGAAAAGTCGCGCTGTTAAAAATATAATAAATAAAAATAAAAATAAAATTGGGGAAGTAACGGTGCTCGTAGACACCGTTACTGTTTCAGACGGTGATGGTGAACACGATTGAATGTAGCATTGCCTTTTAAACATAGCATTTATCAATAAAAACTCATCATTCTCAACAATTTTATGTAATACTCCCGTAGTATTTATTTTTCCCTTGGTCCAAAGCACATGTTGTGATGTTTCCTAATATGTTTTTAGCTTGCCCAGCCCATCCAAATAGGATACAATAGTTATGCTGTGCAACCGAATGTACCATGCGCATGGTGCATACGGTTCAAAACGACGTCGTTTTGATAAAAACGCGCGTCCCACTTAAAAAAAAAAAATCAGGTTCGATTATCAGCAAAAGCATTATTGTGGATATATAATTATAATTTGGATATATAGTTATAAATTGGTGGATATGTTATAAATGTGGTTATATAGTTCATTCATTGTGGATATTTAGTTCAATCATATTATTGTGGATATTAAGTTCATATCATTGTGGATTTTTACTTCATTCAATTCATTCATTGTGAATTTTTACTTCATTCATTCATGTATGTGGATCTTTTACTTCATTCATTCACTGTGGATATATAGTTATGAAATTGTCGTTATATAGTTATGGATTGGGTTATACAGTTATGAAATGTGGTTATATAGTTCTTCATGTGTGGATAATTTAGTTCAATCATATATTAGTGGATATTTAGATTTTTCATCCATTGTGGATTTTTACTTCATTTCATTCATTCATTGTGGATTTTACTCATTTCATGTATTTATTGTGAATTTTTACTTCATTCATTCACTGTGGATATTAGTATGGAGATTGTGGTTATATAGTTATCGGAATTGGTGGTTATATAGTTATGAATGTGGTTAATATAAATATGCTATTGCCGGGAAAATCGAACCTGATTTTTCTTCTTTACAGTGGGACGCGCGTTTGTTTTTTAACCAAAACCGGCGCCGTTTTTGCACCGTATGCACCTTGTAAGGTGCATTCCGGTTGCACAGCATAATTGTGCGAATAGGATAGGCAAGGCAATGTTTTTAGCTTGCCCAGCCCATTCAATGTTACATAACAATACAATTATTATCGGTGTGGTTACCATATTTTTATATAACTTTGTTAAAATAATGTATTATACTGCAGTATTATAATAAAATATATGTTACATCGTAATATAAATGATTGGTTACATTATTTATTCTGAATGTACATTATAATTGTAAGTAATTTAGTTAAAGGTAACTAGATTATTTTATTATTTTTTTTAATAGTACTATGGTGATGTAGTAAATATAAATATAATGTATGGCTATGGTGGTATTGGATAATTAAAATATTTATATTAGTACTTTTGTATGTTGTTGTGCAATATACCCGTTGGATTGTAGTGTGTGTCTCTGTGATGTCGGCGCCATCCAGACAATAATTTATTTTCTTTTGGTTGCGCCACTCCTCAAATAGACAATTTCAATATCATTGAAAAAGATTCCAAGGTTCAAATAAATTCATTATGTGAATCAAAACCATTCAAAATAAAAAATACATTAAAAATAAAAATTAGGTTAGATGGGTATCATATTAGATGATTCATGGTTTGTAAATGCATTATATGACAAAATACTGATGCTCGTAATATATAAAATATTTAATTCTTTGATAGGTACTTTAGATATTTAATACATTGCAGATTGGATTAATACATAGGATGGAATTAGATAAATCTACAGAGACAAAAAGACCATAGCATCTATTTAATTTTGGTATTGAGAGAAGTTAGGAATTGATTGTTAAATATCAATTACGAAATTTTTCCATTGTTTTAAAAATAAATAGTCAATTTCAATACTGGTCAAGATCAGTATAAAAGGATAATTATATCAGATGTCTAGCTTAAGAATGGATCACCCCTTTTGATGATATCTCGCTTCGTAGCATCACCTCGATTATTCTACACCCATAACAACAAATACTAATACGTAACATATGAGACACAAACATATTAATTAACTGGTATTGTTGTTTCAGAAGTACTATAGAATTCATAATACTATTTGTATTTTTTTAACATTATGACTTTTTATTGGGACATAAGACACAGGTAACTCGACAATACTATTACTACTTATTTACAATACTACAATAACACTATAGAAATATGGCCATTCAGATGAATTTGTAGGTTGACCTGGTCCAATGTAATGTTTTTAAGCGATGGTGACTATCTCATTAAGTTGAGTATGCTTTAAAAGCTTCCTTTAATTAATAGTAATTTTGACAAAATGCCTTTTAAGTGGATTGAATAAGATAAAATATAAGATTAAGAGAGACAAATTTAATAATTATTTTGAAATAGGTATTATTTATTTAACAAATTTATGAGGTAAATTATATGATAATAAATATTAATATAATATATATAGTACATCTTATAATTATTCATATTTATTATATGAATAATTATATATTTTTATAATGTTTTTAATAAAAATCTGGGTAATAATATCAAAATCCTTACATGCTATATATATCTTAAATCTATCATAATATATTGTTGAAATTATCGTCATATTCTAATCTGCTCATGTCACTTTCATCGTGCCATTTTGGGCGCGCCGCAATTCATTTTTTTTTTTTCAAAACGTCAATCCCATAACGTTTCTACAATGTATAGAGTTTGGGATTCCCAGCGGACTCCAAATTCATTAAGTTTAATTGTTCAATTGGCAAAAAATGGACAGATCTATCTAAATTTTTACGAATCTATCATTTAGCAAATATGGACCTATAACTAAGGGCTTTTTTTTTTTTTTTTTTTTTTTTTTTTTTTTTTTTTTATTTTGTTAGACTGTATTGAGGCCAACTTAAGTCCAAATCGTTATGCCTATGGGAACAGTAAAACATTGTGACACGGTAAACTTGCCGTTAGTGGCACTATATGTTCTACCATATTTTTTTTAATTTCAGACAGCAGTTTGTTATAGGAGCATATGTTCATAATTTTATCACTATATGATTCATAATTGTAAGTTCATAATGTCAGAGCTCTGTGTTCAATAATTGCATAATCTGTACTATACATTCATACTTCCATAACCTGCTGATATTCATAATGTCCGTAATTGTAACATTCCATAATTCAATAACTGTAAAGCTTCATCATTTTCGATCTCTATGTCACATTTTTAAGAGTTCTATGTTCATAATTTTATCACTATATGTTCATAATTCGTAAGTTGATAATGTCAGAGCTCTGTGTTTCATAATTTCCATAACTGTACATTCATACTTCCATAACTATATATTCCATAATCGTAACTGTAAATTCATAATTCAATAACTGTAAATTCATAATTTTCAAGCTCTAATGTACACAATTTTAGAGCCTCTATGTTCATCAATTGTAATAGTTCATAATGTTAAAGCTCCTGTGTTCATAATTCCATAATTGTACTGTACATTCATAATTCTATATCTGTACATTCAATAATTTCACAAACGAATAACACCTTTAATGGCGAGACAAAATCAAATTTTTATTTTTAACTTGAATGCTGTCATTTTGGCCTCGTGTCCATAATGCACCGTGGACACGAGTCCACAGCATAATTTGCACTTTAAATTCTTACCATACTCAAACTAATCCTATTTTCACATCGGATCAGCCCAATTAAGGGCAAAGTGGTGGTACACGATTCAAAATTCATGGAAAATTTAAATTTCAAATTCAACACAAGTGGATCGGATTCATTGTAAAAATTTTGAAATATTAAATATTGATTTCGCTGCTTAACACATCAGAGCAAAGAAAAACGATTGAAACTAGCGTTGACATGGCTGTGTTTCATTCATCTGCAATCTGGACAATCGTTTTCCCAACGTTGTCGCCGCGATAAAGTCTACGAAAGCCGAGGGAATGTTCTCAACGCCATGCGAGATGTATTCGAGCACCTTGATTTTCCCAGCTTTGAGGTACTCTAATGTTCTGGAATTGAAATCTGCATACACTTTCATGAAATCCGCAGCAAGAAAGCCTTGGATCGTGATCCTCTTGTAAACCACATCCATCATGTTGGGTGCAGCTCGCGCTGTGGCGTTTGTGTACTCTGAAATAACGCCGCAGACTGCAACTCTTCCATGTGTGTTCATGTTGATGACAGCAGCTTCCAACATTCTTCCTCCCACGTTGTCAAAAATATATGTCTATTCCTTCTGGAAAACACCTGTTTAACAACATTGTAAACAGTTATTCTTTCGATATAGACAGACAAAAGAGTAAGAATCTTGAAAGTCTTTAAAAGGAAACTTGGAATGTTTGTGTTCAGAAAATTGGATAATGGAATAATAGTGAGGATTGGACCTTTTAAGAGCTGAGTTGAGGTCAGATTCTTCTTTGTAGTTGAAGGCATCATCAAAACCAAGCTGCTCTTTAAGAATGTTCACCCTGTAAGCTTACACTCGTTAGATATTATTAGTTCATGCTTCAATAATAGATATGCATTCTAAGTTTGAGCGCCATCAATGAACATATTTTTAAATTTTACAATATTGAGAATTATATTTATATATTGTGGTCTATTTTTGTAGTTATGCTTTGCAAATTGGGTATTCTCGATCCCCTTTATAATACATCAAGGCTACAACAAAAGTTTAACTAATATATATATAGTATATATATATTTATATATATATATATATAGATATATATATATATGGTAAGATGCTACACTGACTCCTCAAGTCGCGCCAACAATTCCCTCCCAATACTTGCCAGCTATTGTCAGGATCAAGTACTAATCAGTACACCAAAGACTATAGCTAGTAGTGATGGCGCAACTTATTTCTTTATATTTGCGTTACAATCAATGTGAGGTTTCGAAAGCAAGATGCTGGACTCCAATCTCCAAACAGTGCTCAACATAACTTTGCAAAGTGACCATTAAGTTTTTGTTTTAAACATTTTTTTTCCATACCTGCGTTGATATGATAGATGGTATTCACACCTTAACAATTATTTTCACTTAGAGAAATGATTGTTGTTGTGTTGTTTGGTAAGAGCAAGATAAAAATGGTGAGAAGGTAGAACTACCTACCTTTTGTTGGGAGCCAGGCACAGCAAAAACATAACAGCCAAATAGCTTTGGGCATATTGTCTAACTAAGTTTCAAACTGATCCCTGGAAGGCTGTCAGACAGCAAAACCCTTCTGCCCATTTTTTTTGTTTTTTTTGTTTTTTTTTTTTTTTTTTTTTTTCTTTTTTTTTTTCTTTTTTTTTTTTTTTTTTTTTTTTTTTCCCCCTTTCTGAGGTTTACCCAATATCCAAAAATCCACCATAGTGCTGAAGTCCACTAAACACCGCACCAATGTTCAAAAATCTAGTCAATAACTGACTAGATTCAAACCAAGAAAATCATACTGAGCCTAAAATCCCAACCAGCAACTTGGTTGGATTACCACTTTTTCAACCGTTTTAATCCTCTCAAATCACCCAATTTTGTCACCTATACATGAATTTTTTTTTTTTTTTTAATGCAATCATTACCAAAAAATTCCAACATGGTGAGGGCAAAGGAAAGCCCATGGGGTCTAACTTATTAAGCAGACTGCCTTCTTTGAGTACAGAGTATTCTCCCAACTAAGAAGGCCTGCAACCAAGTCATCCTTCTTGATATCATCCCTACCAGAAGCCAAAACTTTCCCCACTCCATATGCATCATGCTCTGCAGATAGATTGAGAGGTGTGTGTAACCACTTCCATAAAAATACAAATATACATACTTTTTAACTTAGACAATAAAGAATGCCATAAAAAAAATAGAAAGTGCCTAAAATTACTTATTATTAAATTAAAAACTGTAACTATCAATAGGTATG
>VALG01001484.1:0-10449 GCA_009835305.1 Ipomoea purpurea
AGTGGTAGTGTCATAAAGTTGTACCCCATATCCACCGCCATTCAATTCAATCCGCCGCCGACGTTGACACCCGGTTCCACATACTTACACACCAGTAGTGTTATTTCTCAAACGACCATGTCCTTCATCGAGGCACCCTCCGCATATACGTTTCATCCATAAAAGATGAACATAACAACCCCGGTTGAATCTCTGTACAATGCATCAACCACACTGGTTGCCAATAACCGAAGGCCATCACTTGCCGCATATCATCCAACTTCACACCACTTTCGTTGTCAAGATCGACCAACACACACCACGTTGTCTCCTCCATCGCCACCTCCGCACTCCCACCGGCTCAAAGCCGATTCTTCTCCTCCTCCAGACAATTACCCCAACTGGCTGTGTTAGGCATTCAATGACATCATCCGCGTATTCCTTTAAGGACTGTGGTTCCTGCATCACTCCATGCAGTCCGGGATTCATCGTCGCCCGAGTCCATCTCGTGCCGTTCTCACGTCGCAATCCAGCCGCAAGGAACAGCCTAACGAAAGTTCGCCGAGCGTTGCAGACTGATCAAGATATTCCAATGAAACGTCGTCGAAACGTTGCAAAGCAACAAAATCCGATCGGAATCCGATCAAGAAACCAGAAGAATTGGTCGAAAATCTCTAGGAGAAACCTAGGAAGGAGGCAAAACCCTAGAGAGATTCCTAGAGAAGAAAAACTTATTTTCTTATTAATTTATTGATATTCAACACACACCATACATAATATATATATATAGTATATATATATTATATATAATAGCTATATATATTATATATATAATATATATATATAGTTAGTATATAAGTAGTATATATAAGAAGGGTTAGGTGCGGGGATGGCTTTCATGCGTTGTGCGGTTGACGCACCTTAAGCTTAAAATGATGCACCTTAAGTACATAAATCACACGCACTTAAACACACAAACAAAACACCTTAGAACACAAATTACTCCACTTAAGTAACACACCACGCACCATAAGCACACAAACAAAGAACTTAAGAACGGAAACCCACACACCTAAAAATTTTAAAATGGCTACCTTAAGTTTCCACACAAATGACCGCACCTTAAAGCATAGCAAATACGCACATTAAGAAATAAAACCATGCACGACTTAAGAAGGAAAACCACGCACCTTAAGTTTCAACAAATACTCACATTAAGCACAAAACTCACGCACCTTAAGCACAAAAGCCACACACTTTAAGAAGGAAAACCACACACCTTAAGTTTCAACAACTACTTACATTAAGCACACAACACAGGCACTTAAAGCACAAAACCATGCACCTTAAATTTGACTTAGAATGCAAAAATTACCAACTTAACATCGCGTTTTTTTAAAATTTTGATAATCCTGGATGTTGATTTAAGCCAGATCAAGGCTCAGAATTTTAACCGGCACTTGGGCACACTAACCCGCATTTGAACATATATATAAATGTAATAATTATATAATATATAATATACTATTATAGTATATACTTATATATATAAATATATATATAGCAATATAAAAGATGGGTCCTAGGGTCCGTAGTGCATGAGAGATGCAAGCCCAAGAGGGAGGACCCCAGTAAACAGGCCCGTGGGTGTGTGTAACAACAGCGCAGGGGGTGCACGCAGGGTGCGCGCGGTGTTGCGTGTGGTCGCATGCATGCGGGGGTGGCGGCGGTCTACGGGCCATGCGGTCGCATTGCATGCAAGGTTGGCCGCGGCTCGCGTGCTACACGACTGCATGCATGCAGGGTAGTGGCGACTCGCGTGCGTGGTACGTGGGAGGCGGCGGCCAACGCACGGGCGAGCGTGGGGGCTATCACCCAGGGGAGAAACGTGGGTTGGGGAAGCGTTGGTTGCGTGGAAGTGGGCGCGCGTACGACGCGGAGCGTGCGCAAGGGGTGCGCAGGATGCGCGGTAGAGGCGGCACCCGTATGGCCCTAAAAGAGGGGTGCCGTTGCCGTCCATGTGGTTGGATCGGAGGGTCCCTCCTCCAATATAAAAGGAGGTGGTAAGGATCACCAAGCAAGAGGCAAAGCGGTCGCGGGATCGATCTTAGATAGCGTCAATCGCGGGTCGTCAAGTTTGGGCTTATCGTTGGGCTTGATAGTGGATCAGGGAATCTGGTTGTGTTCTTTAGCATAAGTATAGTCACTTCTATCATCCTTATTCACCTTGTTCGGTTTATGGTAGACCCGTTTTCATTAAAACCATCATTGGCACCGTCTGTGGGGACCGCGACAAAGAGCCGTGTTCTTAACCCGTTACCTTGTCGTACTGTGTTATACGGTTGATTCCCGAAGACGATCATGGGATCCCAAAGCCGATTCCTGAGGGCGCTAGTCTCCGACGGGGGACAGCGGATCCCACCCCCTACAGAGGACGAGGCTTTCCCTATTGGCGTCGGACGAGCCCGCTTGACTTCGCCCACACAGAAGGACGCCCGCGCTGACCGCTGGGCCAACAATGCAGGGCCACTGCCCACGAAGCCCGCTTCCCTCATCACGTCCCGGGGCGACGCGAGAAGCCCGTTACTGATGCCAGGTGGGAACAGGAGGATCGCACCCCAGAACCGAGGCTCAGAGTGGGGCCGGGTTGGCGATGCGGACAGGCACGCCTGCGATGACGAGTCGCAGGGAGAAAGCGCCCACCAGGTCGTGATGGCGGGCACCGGTGGCGGATATCCAGTCCGCCCTATAGCTGGGGGGTGGGCGAAAGGTGTGGAGGTTAAGATAGCCGAGCTGCACAGGTGGAAAGAAGAGGGCGGATTACCCGTCACAAAGATCGAAGTCAACCCGCCCTTCACAAGGAGAATCGTGAGGGAGCCCATCCCCTCCACCTTCAAGCCGCCCAGTATCACACGATTCGACGGCCGGGGCGACCACAAGAGCACATAATGACTTATCAGGCCACCATGATGCTAATGGGGTCTTCGGAGGCCATGATGTGCAGAGCCTTTCTTCTCCACTCTTGTCGACTAGGCACAACGCTGGTTTACGAGCCTCAAAGGAAGAACCGTGGACTCTTTCCATGACCTGGCAGTGAAATTCATTACACACTTTATGAGGGGGGAGAAAGATCTGAAAGCATTTCACTCACCTCACTACGGTGAAGCAGGGAGTCGGAGAGTCTTTAACTGACTTTTCTAGTCCGCTGGCGGGCGGAGGAAGCGAACGTAGAAGACATTGATGACAAATCTGGCGTGGTCATGTTCGTCGACGCCCTAAGGACAGGGGATCTATACAAAAGCCTGTGACGCAAAACCCCCGATACCTACGCAGCGCTGATGGCGAAGGCCGACAAGTATGCCAAAGCTGAGGAAACCAATCGATTGAAAGGGTACGAGGAAGAAGCTCCCTCCAAGAGGCCACGACCAACCGAGGAACCTGCTAGGCTGGGGAGAAGGGGGCGAACTCCGCAGTAGTAAGGCCTATCGGGGGAAGAGGAAAGGCAGATGCGGAGATGTGGTGGCGACACATAGGGCGCCCCCGCCCACCCATGAGAAGTCTCCCTACAGCGCCGCTCACCCCTATCAACGCCCAACCCAGCGAGGTGTTAGCTTACGCCGAAGAGTGTCAAATGGTTAAGGCCCCTGAGCCACGCACCCAAAGCGTTCCGTCAAAAGCCGAGGGCGCTACTGTCGATTCCACCGCAGGTCTGGACACAGTACTGACGAGTGTTAGGCTTGGAGGAAGGAGATAGAGGCTCTCATCCAATCAGGCCACTTAGGCAATTTCATCGATTAGAACAGGATGTATTACGGGAACGTGTGGAAGAGGGAGACAATCGAGGTCAGTGAGAATCCTAACCCCCCTAAAGAAAGGCCAGGAGGGGGCACTAGCGACAGGGGTAAACGCCCTGTAATAAACGTAATCTTCGGATGATGGTCGGCAGGCGAAACGGAGGATAAATACGTGGGGCCCGTCGAGAGTGCTCCCGCGATGATGAAACAACGCAAGGAGCCGATCACTTTCAATGATAGCGACCTCCCACGCCTTAAGATCGTATCGGACTCCTGCCTGGTAGTGGGGTAGGTAAACGGTGTATTCGAGACCAAAGAAAACATGATGCGGCAATATAGAGAAGTAGTGAAGCAGTTACTCGCAGGGTTGGAACGATGGGAGTTGCAGCAAATCCCGAGGGCAGAAAATGGGGAAGCCGACCTACTGTCGCGCCTAACACAAGGGGTTGAGGAGCACCTCAAATACATAACGCAGATTGCCCAAATCACAAACATCGATAGTCCAAGTATATAGAGAGAGACGAGACCCTCACCGTTTCACCCACCTAGGATGAGTGGATGCGCGAAATGATCTCGTATAAAACCAAAGGTGTCACTCCTGGACCCCACGCGGGCACGGAAGGTGACATTGATGGCCTTCACATACCAGATCCACGGGGGAAAACTTTTCAAGCAATCTTTCGGGAGGATCACTGCTGCGATGCCTCATGAAGGCCGAAGCCGAACGAGTAATGTTAGAACTCCCATGACGGTATGTGCGCAGCGCACCGGGGCACTAACAGGCTGCATGGAACATGATTTTACAAGGATATTACTGGTCGCGGGTCAGGACCGATTGTTTGGAATACGTAAAACGGTGTGGAACCTGCCAATATTTCGCGATCTTGCCTGGCCGTCCCACGTTATATTATATCCCGGTCACTTCGGCCATCCCGTTTGCAAGGTGGGGCATCGACCTACTGAACCCATTCCCAAAAGGCGTCGGCGGCCTAAAATTCGTAATCGTTGCAGTGGACTATTTCACCAAGTGGGTGGAGGCGGAAGCCTTGGCATCGATCACCGAACACCAATGCCGCAAGTTCGTTTTGAAAAACATATTCACAAGGTTCGGATTACCATGTAGATCGTATCGGATAACGGAAAACAATTCGACAAGCGGGTTTCAGGCAATTTGCGCATACTTCGGGTCAAACATACCAAGGTGGCTGTGGCTTACCCACAGGAGAATGGCAGGTAGAAAACACGAATAGGACCATCCTGGATGGTCTGAAAAAGAAAAGGTCGAAGCAACGGGGGTGGCCTGGTCATGAAGAGCTCCCGTCAATATTGTGGTTTATCGGACAACACGCGAAGGGCAACCGCGGAAACACCATTCGCCCTCGCGTATGGGTGCGAGGCACGGTTACCCATAGAAGGGCACATACAGTCCAGCAGAATGTACAATATGAGCACAACCAGAACGACAACGATATGAGGGTGGAATTAAACTTACTAGAAGAAAGGAGGGAATATGCGCCCAAGCACATGGCAGAATACCAACGGGCCGCAAGCGAGACCATGATATCCGCACGCGCCCACGACATTAACAGGACCTGGTGCTCCGACGTAGAGAGCCAGCAAACCTTGCAAGGAGGTAAGCTGGCCAAGAATTGGGAGGGACCCTCAAGATAGCCGCCCTCGTGCGGGATGCACACACAAACTGGAAACCATTCAAGGCCTATCTAATATCTGCATTTTAAATTTAATAGCGCACATGCGCGTCCACACTTGGCCTAAACAAAGTACGTAATGCCTGAACGCGCATCACCTGAAGTTTTTTTCCAATGACCCAAGCCACGAGGAGCAACACGAATAATCTTCTAAGGTACCCTTAGAATTTCCGCATTACATACTTCGCTTTTAAAGATTATCTGCATTTTAAATTTAATAGCGCACATGCGCGTCCACACTTGGTCCTATGGAACAAAGTATGTAACCAGCGTGCCACCCAAAAAAAGGGTATAGTGTGTGTGCTAGCATGAGGCAGCAGACGGCCCACACACTAGTATGTCATCCACGATGAGCATACATCAACCTGGGACCTGCTAGGAAAGGTACGTAGCCCAGCTTGCTAGCCAAAAAAGAAAAAAGAAAAAAAAAAGGGCTACTACGGGTGAACGTGGCACAGTCCCACAAAACCGCACCTAATTTTGCAGGCAATGACAGCAGAGGAGCACAAAATACAAGTATGAAAAACGAAACGAGTTATATTATTGACCATGTAGCGAAATCACAAGGCAAGGACGAATCACATCAAAGCAACGTCAAAAAGCGAAAACAAAATAATAAACGTAGCAGGTGACCGAGACAAGCCCTCGCTCATTCGCACGGTGCGGCAGATCCTTCGGCCCACCCAGAAAAACCAGATGAAGACGGCGCGGTGTAGCCATCCGCACTAGATGGATTAACGCTTCCCGCACCACCGTACCGGGACCAGAAGACGGTATTTGAGGGTGCGGCAATAGCTGAACTAATCCCTTGTCCGGGTCTCTCCGCATAACCAAGAAAGCACTTCCAGTCGGAGAGGGGGTCGTGGGTATCACTGGTTCAGGCAGTGGCTACAACGGCAGAAGCTCAAGCAACTCCCATCCACCTTACGCTGAAGGTAGAAAAACGACGACTAAGCTTGCTATACAGAATTCCTGCATCTTCTGTTGCCCCATGTAGAAGGCGGCTTCACCCTCGCGAACCATCCGGCTTTGACCCTCTGATGTCTCGCGTAACCAAACCTCAGCAACAGGAGCCATAGCAATGCGCCCTCCGGGCGTAGTCACCAATCCTGAAAAGCACGCAAAGAAGGTGGACAGATGAAAATGACGAGGATTTTGTGCTTCTTGCCACTCGGCCATAGAATTTTCATCGGTTGCCCGACATTCCAGCGGTAGACAGCCAGGCGCTTGCAATAGGACTGGCATGCATGACATGGCATGCTCCTCCACCGCTTGGGAAAAGCTCTCGGAATCTCGCCAGTTCTGGATCGCGGCCTGCACGGCGGCCGCGTGGGCAGCCTGCTGACGACTGTGCCGCTCCTGCAGGGCGCCAACGCGCGCTGCAACTATCCATGCTCAACGGCCACCGCATCGTGTGCCGCACATAATTGGCGATGCTTCCGTTCTGACTCCGCGAGGTTGGCAGCCGACCTATCTCCCGCGTCCCGCCTCCGATTCTGCCATACTGCGAGAACGACTTTCTGTGTTTTTTGAGGGCCACGGCTTGCCATGGTTACTGAAGGCGAGACAAAACTTAATTACCATATATATATAGTATATACTATTTAGTATTATATAATGATATATACTATACTTATAATTTGTATATTTATATATATATATTAGCGTATCGCTTATATATATTATATATATTAGTGTTATTATTGCTATTATATATACGCGGTTATATAAAGCAAATAAATAAAAAAAAATAAAAAAACGTAAGCGGAACCCTTGGCAGGGGTTCGATGTAATGCACGCTACGCCGGATGAACTCAATGTGACTGGTTTGTTACGGACGTAACGCCCGAGAACCACTGCATCCCGCACGTAAGTAGGATCCTCTGGTTCAAACTCTTCACGTCGTGGGGAAGCGCGGTGAGGGCGATGCGGAAGGCTCGGAAGAGAAACACGGTCTGCCCTGAGGGCTCCACAGCATCCATCATCATGGACGAAGACGGTCCACCATCCAAGGGTGGGATTCGGTAGCCGCCAACCAGCGAGTCCTCATCATCCGAATGTGCGTAGCTTGGACGAGAGTCCGATGCGCATGATACATCTGCGGAGTCTGCTCGTCGGCGCTGGTAGTTCAACAAGAAAATACACGGAAAAAAAAGGGGGGGGGGGTACGTACGGATGAAAAGCGATCATTGAGCTGGGTGATGTGCAGTGGGTCATGATATCTCCTCTAGTCGTAGGGCCGCCGGCACAGAGACGCGCCCGGTGCAGAATCCAAGCCGGCATAAGTGGACGGTGCGACATGATTGATACGAGCAGACCAAACATTGGAAAAACCTAACTCAGAGGCATCACTAGCATACTCCACGTACACGAATTTTCTTTCCAAGTTCAATGCAGGTGGAGGGGTTAAGAAATATAACTGGTGTGGATGGAGGTGTAAAAAGGGACCCGTTTGACCCACACTAAACACGTGCAGAAACAGAGATAAAGATGTTGGCACACTAACCTCGCGACTACGAGTGAGAAAACAGGTGAGAAGCCTATGCGTTGGGGGTGAGTTTACAGGGAACGACATTATGTGCACGAAGGAACGCGGATACCAAGGGGTGTAGAGGAAACTACAAACCATAGATTGAATAGAATGAAAGTTGAACCGTCACCAAGAGGGGACTTGGGGGCTTAGTCATAGGTGTCTGTGGCACTGGGATGACCATCTTTAGTCCTTCCCCCAACCATTCATCTAGTGACATCGTTTGGAATTAGACAGCCGGGCGAATCCCACGGGGATGGCGGGGATCTAGAATACGACTCGGGGGACGCAGGAGGGGAACAGTCAACTACAAGATCCACAACGGAGGTACTAACCTTTGGGGTGTCGAAATAACTTCTGATTAGCCACGTAGAGGACGGATCGGCGACATTGACGTGCGGGGGCCCGGGATTCACCTGATCATGCGGGAGTGGCCTCACGAGAAGACGGGCAGGCATGGTGAAAGGATTCTGATGGCTGCCGGTGGCTGCGAGCAGAGTGGAGGAGCAAACGACACGATCGCAGTAGTGGTGGCATTAACGCCGACGCCGTTCGGGGGGACGGTGAACAGAGATTGACTGAACTCCCCGAACGTGGGTGTGTGGCCCGGCGAAGAGTGAAGCGGAGGAGTGGAGAAAGCGCCCGAGGCCGTGGGGAGGGCGGGGGGGTTAACAGCGGCGGGCGGATGACGAATACGCGCTGAGAGGGGCGAACATGGGGGCAACGGGCGATGCGGCAGCCAGGGCGGGAGGAGCGTCGGTGATCGAAGCATGGTGATGGCAGCGGTTGAAGGCGTGGCGGAAGGGGCGAGCGGCGATTCCAGCAATAGGTGAGCGTGGTTTCGGGGAAAGGGATGATGGGATCGACATCCATGGTTGAAAGAGCAAAGGGGTTGCGGTTCTTGGCGAAGAAGCGGAGTGTAGAGGGGATTTGTTTTGCGCGAGTTAAGGGAGGTGGACGCAACATTTGGTTAACGGGGAATAGTTAAATACCTGAACCTCTGATTGTCAAGGTTTCCATTCGTTCTGGGCCCGCTTGATGGGTTGGACTTTACTTCTTTAGAATCATTCATTAAATGATTAAAGAAGTGAGGGACTTATGATGGAATATAATGAGATGGGCCTGGGTCCGTACGCAGTGAGGGATGCAAGCCCAAGAGTAGGAGAAAATAAACAGGCCCGTGGGTGTGTGTAACAATAGCGTAGGGGGTGCACGCAGGGTGGCCGGCGGTGTGCCGTGTGGTCGCATGCATGGCGGTGGGGCGGTCCGCGGGCCAGTAGCCGCATGCATGCAAGGTGGCGGCAGCTCGCGTGCTACACGCCGCATGCATGCAGGGTCGTGGCGACTCGCGTGCGTGGTATGTGGAGGCGCGGGGGCGGCCAACGCACGACGCGGAGTGTGTGCGCAAGGGGGGCGGGAATGCGCGGTAGAGGGTGCACGCGTATGGTTCGAGAGAGGAGTGTCGTTGCCGTCCACGTGGCTTGGATTGGAGGGTCCCTCCTCCAGTATAAAAGGAGGGTTCGTAATCCAAAGGGAAACGATGTGAGGAGTAGAGGAGGTGGTAAGGATCACTAAGCAAGAGGCAAGCTCACGGGATCGATGTCGATAGCGTCAATCGCTGGTCGTCAAGTTGGGCTTATCGTTGGCACTGATAGTGGATCAGGGAATCTGCCTTGTGTTCTTAGCATAGTATAGTCATTCGATATCTTATTCACTTTGTTCGTTATGGTGGACCCTTTTCATTAAAAAACCATCCAATTATTATATATATAATAGTATATATATGAATATATTATAATATATGAATTCGTTCAAATGAGGACAAGTATATTATAGAGGACTGTGAGGACAGATGTAGTGGTTGCCATTAGCTGTATTGTTGTGTGCATGCCGAATGTAGTCGTGTGCCACAGTTTGTATGTCGCATGCATACATATGTTTATTTAATAGAGCATGGGTTCGAAACCTGATGCTTACATATATTCTTGTGTACCATTATGTATTAAATTGTGTGCCTGATAATAATTTGTTATGTGCCTATATTTTGTCCCCTCACAGCCTGTATATATTGTATTCCTCATTGACTCAACCTATATATATATATATTTATATATAATATATTATTTATATATATTAAGAGTGTATTATATATAGTATATATATTATATAGATGCTCAACAGTGGCCATGTGTTTAGGTAGTTCATAGCGATAATTCACCTAGCCAATTAGATTTCTCTTAGATAGATTAATGCTTCATATTAATCAAGATTTTTTCCAGTATTTTCGCGGCACATTCCTTATTGAGAACTTGTCAAGAGTAAACTGTCAATAAAACACCGGGAATACGGGAAAATCACATTGTTTGTGTATTCTTAACTTAGATGGTGCATAGTTGTCAACACAGATGTGGTGTATATCTGAACCGACCGCTAATAA
>VALG01001485.1:3404-14689 GCA_009835305.1 Ipomoea purpurea
TTTCAAATGCATTTCATATAAGAAATGAACGGTCTTAAGTTTGAAGCTTCTACTGCCGCATTCCAATTCAAGCGTAGGAGATTTAGTACTCTGTTTTACTTTTATTCAAATTAATAATAATTTAGTAGTTCACAACCAAAAAATAATAAATATGCATTTCGATCCTTTAATTTAGAATTATGTATCTACAGGGGGTTTTTATTCAAAAAAAAGTTTATTTCATTATCAATTCCGAGGTTAAAGGCTAAGAAGTGACCCAGAGATAACTCACGATTTCATTAGTATATTGTTTTTATTTATGTCTCCATGATAGAGAATTCTTATACATTCAACCCACTCTGCATCAATTATGACATTAGTAAGATTTGGCTAAATTGTCCTGTACCGAGGTGTCTTTATGTAAGCAAAAAATTATCTTATTATACCAAGTTATAGATGCCAATTAATGTTATGAAATAATTTTAATTAATAGCCGGTGTATTGGTGGCTTTATATTTTACTCGCCAATGTAAAGAGGAATATAAAAATTTTACACTTCCCATTCATGGTCAATGGTGATTAATGATGTCAACCGCAACATTCGGATCTAATTATTCTATCTCTTGTGACACGATACTTTTTCATGTAATACTCAAAGTGACAAATAATCAAAAATGATATGTTATATATTTTATTTACCAATCGGTTATTTTATTATACCATAAAAATTAGAAAAATATAATTAATAAAACCAATGCATATTAAATAACTTGGAGGAATTTGTTGACAAAGAGAGTATTCAAATCACCACAACAAATTGAAGTGAGAACTATCTCCCGAATGTCCTTGTTTGACAATCAGCTGAGATTACTTTGGGAATAGCAGGTTTAGCGTTAGAGGATTATAGGGGCCAAGAGCTGAATTTGACGCAGTGAATTAGATCTATCAATCGAAACGGTTTGGTAAAAACGGATAATTTACTACACAATAATGAACTTTTTAGATTAAATCAGTGATACTAAGGAATGACCCCCTCCACACAACTAAGTGTAGTCATACCTACTTTAATAAATAATAATAATAATAATAATAAGTTCACGCAAAGATATATAATGAATAATAATTCTCACATCAATCCATAAGATAGTTGTATTTAAAAAAAAAATAAAGACATATATTGTAAGGAGCTAGAGGGCGGCGAAGAGGATATTTCCTATAGTGAGCAATCTTATTAATATATGTCGGTTAAGGGGGCGGAATATATTTAACAAAAAATAGAAAGGTAATTTTTTCCAAAAATATATAAACACCATAACAACATTATTTGAAGGTATGGGAGACAAACATTTACAAATTCGCAAAAAAAAATCTCAATGCGAAAAAATGGGGGCGGATATATCTGGTTTTGTTCCCTTTTTGGGACAATTCCCCATACAATTTGAGCTACTTTCTTTTCAATATTTATATTATGTTTTCAAAAATATAAATTTTTTTCTTACAAAATTTTTATGCACTCTTATTAAATTTTTATTTTTTTATTTTATGTTGTTTTTATGTTTTTGTTTATTTTTGCTCTTCCCTTTTAAAAAAAAAAAATGTTACTCGGTCGTTGCTTGTGCTTTTTTTTTTTTCGTAAAGATTCTCTTTTTTTTTGGTTTTTTTTTCAAAACCCAAATAAACCCCCTTTTTATACCAAATTTATTCTTTTTAAATCTTTGACGCTCATAAGTTACGAGATACAAATCAATCGTGGCACCGTCTCAAATAGTATCCGGAAATCTTTTTTCGCCCATTTGGTAAATTAAAACTCTCATTTTTGAAAGATAATCCCCTTCATTATTTGTTTATAAGATAGCGCCGGGCGCAATTCAAAAAAACAATCCTTTTTCAAAATAAAAAATTATTTTTTTTATTTTGCAATTTGAAAAAACAAATTTTACTTTTTTTAAAAATGTTTTATTACGAGAAATTTCCGTGCGGCCCCTTGATTTTTTTAAATGTAATTTTTTTTTAAAGACTAACTTTAATTACTAAAGGACCAAAGAAACCCATTCTTGGGGCCCCCATCAATTTTTTAAGCCCCACAGAGTGGCTGATTATGCCCGTCGGAAAAACAAACCTCAAGTTTAAAATTGTAGACCCCTATATAAAAGAGTTTTCTTCCTTTCCAAAAAATACAGGTGAAACGCGTTAGCGAAGATTTGTTTGGGGGGCATCCAGACTCAAAATGAAAGCGCAAACTTTTCTTTTTTTGCTTTCCGTCTGTTCGAAAAAAAACCGCCCTAGGTTTAAAAAAATCCCGACCGACAAGCCGGCTTTTTTTTTTTAAAAGTCCCAAAAGATCAAAAGCCAATCTTGAGAAAGGAAAAAAGACCGAAATACATGTTTTTATCGCCAAAACAATGTAAACTTAAGCCAAAACAGAAGAAACCCTTTTGCCCCTTTTCAAATTCAACAACAAGAAAATAGAAAATGCGAAAGCGCCCCTAAAGATTAAATGCTTTTTTTCCAAATCCAGGTAAAATGGAGAAGACCCTGGCGTCTTCTTTGTTATTTTTTTTTTTTCCTAAAAACAACAAAATTAAAAGAAAAACGCAAACTTTTCAAAATTAAAATTTCCAAAAAAAAAGTGACCCACAGACAAAAAGCAGAACTGAAAAAGAGTGTGTTTGTTCACGCAAAATTCGATGCGGTCCCTCCGAAACCCGACCTCCGAAAGCTATATTTGTTTCAGTTCCAACCAAATTTTCTTGAATCCACAAAAAAATTGGAACCCCTTTCCCGCGCGGCCAAAAAGAAATTTTTGCCAAAGTGCCCAGAAACTATAATTAAAACATATTTATCGCAACAGAAGTAAGAAATCCCCGGTGGGAAAGAATACCCCCGCCGGAGACCCAACTTGAAACCCCGGTGGGCTTGGGCCAAAGGAACCTTCCCTCAAAGACCCACACAACAATTAGAAAACCAAAGAAACAACAAAAAATTAACGCTATAAAGTAGAGGGGCCCGACCGCCCGTCCCCCCGGGTGGGCCCACCCACCCAGTTTCCCCGAGTTCCCAAAGAGGTAAAGGCCCCCCCCCCCCACGAGGTGGACCAAAGGGGCCCTTATCCCCCCTAGAAAAATGCAAGCCAAAAAAAGCCAACCAAAGTCCCCTTTTTTTTTTCAAAAAATACCGTAGAAAAAAACTCCAAAACCTTTTTCAATAGACTTTTGCCCCCCAAAATGGGTAAGCTTTTCCAGTAAAAAAAAAGGAGAACGCCAATATAAAACTTGACCTTAAAACGATTTTGAAACCGCAAAAAGAAATTTTTTTTTCTTGGAACCGGGTTTTTAAATAAGCCAAATACCTAAACAAGAACTGCCCCTAAAATAAAAAAAAAAAGCCTTTTTTTTGCCGTGTGCCGGGGTAAAAAGCGCCCGAGGAAAAGTCAATCAGAAACACAAAAGAAACTGTTGGGGGGTCGGCAAAAACAAAACAAATTATTTGGTGGAAACCCCAAAATGGTCAATTTTTTTTCCCCCTGGTTAAAAAAAATTAATGGAATTTAAATCGTCCAAAAAAACGTTTTTTACAAACCAAAAAAAAAAAGTTACAAAAACCACAAAAAAACACGAAAAGTTTAACAATAAAAAAAAACAAAAAAAGGAAAGAGTTCAAGCCTAAAACAAGATTTTTTCTTTTTGAAAAACCCGAAGGAAAAAATTTATAGGAAATTTAGACATTATTTTTTCCTTAAGTAAAAACCAAAAAGCCCCTCCCCCGGAAAGCCTTGTTTCAAAACAACCCACTAAAATTCGCCAATTTTGTAGGGCTTTTTTTGGCAAAAACGTTGGGGTCGGAAAAAAACCCCCCCAACGTGGAAAATTTTCATCCAAAAAAAGCTTCGTCGTTTTTTTTTTTTGGAAAACCGGGAAAAAACCCCACTTTTTTTTTAACAAAAGCCCCAAACAAAATTGAAAATGGGGTGAAAAAAAAGCAAAAATGAAAGGAACTAAGCTCCCCAACCGTGGGGAAATTTTTCCCCTAAAACCCAAAAACCCGCGTTAAACCCCTCCTTTCCGACAATAGCAAAAAAGCCTTCCAAAACAAAAAAGTTATTTTTTTTATTTTTTTTTTCAACAGCTTTTTTGGACTTTTTTTTTTTAAAAACCAAAAAGTGGGCCGGTGGTTCTTTTTTTTTTTCCCAAATTAGAGGGGCAAAAAAGAAAATCTTTGGGGGAAAAAAATGTTACTGTTTTTTTCCACAATTTTTACAACTTTTTTATCATTTTAAAGGTTTTTTTTAAATTTTTTTTTTTTTTTTTGGAAAATTTTTTTTTGACGCCTTTTTTTGCGCCGTAAAAAAATTTCATTTTAAAAGGAAGAAAAAGCCCTAGAAACACAAGAGGATTAAAAAATTGATTTTTTTTTTTTTTTTTTTTTTTTTGGATTTTTTTTTTAAAACTTTGCCCCCTGGAAAAAAAAAATAAGAGTTTTTTCTTTAAAAAGCCCGGAAAAGGGCCAAAAAAAAAAAATAACAAACCCAAATCTGGCTTTTTTTTTTTTTAATATTCTTTTTCCAATTTAAATTAAAGGCAAATTTTTTTTTTTAATTTTAAATCAAAAGTTTTTTTTTTTTTGTCAAAAAAAGAGGTGAGCCAAAATCTTTGCCAAAATAGGAAAAAAAAAAGTTGGGCCCCCAAAAAAATTCGGCGAATTTTTTTAATTTTAAAATAAAAACCTGGCAAAAATAACCTTGGAAAAAAGGAAATATTGAAACCCAAGTAATTTCCCAAGGTTTTGGGCCAAATAGGGATTGCCAAATCAGTGGGTTAAAAAATTAAAAAGCCAAATAACCGGATTTTTCAAACAAAAAACCACAAATTTTTGCCTTAAATGAAACGCCCTTTTCAAAAAGCAAAAAAAAAAACCCTCATTTTTATGTTTCTTGGAGTAATTTTGAGGTGGGAAATGTTTTTTTTTAAAAAAAAATGAAGAAAACAAATACCCAAAACCCAACCGTTTTTTTTTTTTTTTTTTTTTTGAATACCCAAAAGGTTTTTAAATTTTTGGGTTTTAAAAAATACTCCCCCGCCCAAAACCATTATTTTCAAAAGCAAAATTAAAGAAGATTTTTATTTTTTTTTTTTTGTTGGCCAAAAATAGTTTTTTTTTTTTTTTTTTTTTTCAAACCCCATGCCAGTCTTTTTGAACTTTTGAGGGAAAAAAATGACAAAAAAAAACAAAAATCAGAAATTTTTTGTAATTTTTTTCAAAAAAGAGGAAAAAAATTCCAAAAACATAATTTTTTTTTTTTTTCCCTTTTTTGTTAATTGAAAATTCAAAAACAAAAAAAAAATTTTTTAAAATTATAGTAAACGAAACCCCGTTTCAATAAGAAAAATAAAGTAAAAAAAAAGACAAACCGCTTTAAACCCGTACATTCCAAAAAAAAGTAATAGGGAATGAAGTTTTTTTTTAATAAAGGGACAAATTTTTAAACTAGACCATTTTTTGAATTTTGAAAAAAATGGTTGAAAATTTGGTTAAACTTTGTTTGACCTTTTTTTAAAATTAAAATTAATTGAAAAAAAACCATGGGAAAAGTTTACAAACGAAAAAAAAAAAAAGAAAATCAAGGCCCTTTTTTTTTTTCCCCTTTTGTTTTTTTTTGAATTTTTTTTAAAAGCTTTAGATTTTTTAATTTAAACCACTTTAAAGAAAAAAATGGAAAGCTTTAAAGATTTTTTTTTCCTTTTTTTTTTTTTTTTTTTAAATTAGAAAAAGGGAAAAAATGAACCAAAAAACCGATTTTTTTTGAAATTTTTTTTAGTAAAAGTTTTCGAATGGAAGAACCAAACTTTTTGAAAAAGTTTTTAATTTTGGACCTTTTTGTGGGGGCAAAGGAAAAAAAAAAAACAATTCTGGAAAAATGGAAAGGCAAAAAATTTGTTAACGTTTAAAAACCTTGAAATTTTTTTTTTTTTAAGTAAAACGCCAACGAAAAGAAAAAACCCCTTTTTTTTTCGAAAAGCAGGCTTCTTTTTTTTAAAAAGCTTTTTTCCCCAAATTTCCGTTAAATTCGAGTTTTTTTTTTACGGTGTAAAAAACTTTTTTCCAAAAAAAGTTTTTCTAAAAAACAAAATTATAATTGGAAAGGAAAGAAATTGAAAGAAACTTCATTCCAAATATTAAAAGACCTTTTTTGGAAAAAAAATAACAAAATTAATAATTTTTTTCCTTTTTTTCTTTTTACCCAAATCCCTTCCAATCCTTCCCCATAATTTAAGCAATAAAACCTTAAATTTAAATAAACTAAATTTTTTTTATTTTTTTTAACTAAATTAAACCTTTTTTTAAAATAAAATAATCATTTTAAACAAAATACCAAAAAACTATGCACCTTTAAACTTTAACTTAACACCAAAGGTAAAAAAAAATGAACTTCCCTAATAATTTTTCTTTTTTAAATATAAATATTTTTTCCTTATAACTTCCAAATTAATCCTTCTTTTTAAATTTTTTAAACCATTTAAATGATTTTCATATTCCCCCATTGGTAAAAAAAAGTAATTTCCCTTCCAACTAAAATTTTTTTTTAAAAACCACCAAAAAAATTTAAATTTTTTTCACTTTTTCCCTTTTTTGATGCCGTAATCCAAAAAAAAACTTCATTCCCCCACCCCCTTTTTTCCAAAAAAAAACAACCTTTGGGGTTTTTCCCTTCAAGGTTTGGTAAAAAAAAGGGTAAAAAAGGAAAAAAATGAAGGCCATGATCCAATGCCGTTTCTTTGGAATAACTGGTTTTTTTGAAATTTTTTTTGATTTTTGCCCAAAAACCAAAATTTTGGACCAAATTCATAAAAACAACCAAAAAATGCTTTTTTTTTTTCAAAATTGGAATTTTTGGTTCCTTGTAATAAAGTTCCCCCTTTTGTTTTTTGGTTTGCAATTATGATTTTTTTTTTTGGGGGCCCCAAATTTTTTTTGGGGTAAAAAAAAAATTTCAATTTTTTTCCTTTACCTTGCAAGAATGGAATGGAAATTTTGTTCCCCCTCCCAAAAAAAAAGAAAACACTAAAAAAATTGAAAAAAAAAAAAATGGTTGGAAAAAAATTGAATTTCCCCTTTTTTTTGGAAAAAACCAATTTTGGGAGACCTAACATAAATGCTCAAAATTGTTTTTTTTAAACGGTTGCCCCTTTTTTTTACCTTTTTGTCCGTTGAAATTTTTTTTGGTGCTTTTTTTTTTTTTTTTTCCCCAATTTCTCTGGGGGTTGGAAAATCATGCGAACCGGTGTTTGATTGTTTCCCCCCCCAATCAGTTTTAAAATTTTTTTGGTTGCAAAGGAAATTCTACCTCCTTCCCCTTTTCGTTAAAAATTTTTTTTTTTTTTTTCTAAAAATTTTTTTTTTTTTTTTTCTTTTTTTTTTTGATTATAAACCTCCCAAAAAAAAAAACGCAAAAAAAATTTTTTTTTTCAACTCCCCAAACTTTTTTTGTTTTAGAGATTTCAATTCAAAAAAGTCCCCCCCCATGAAATCAAGACCATTCCCGGATCGCCGCCGACGGCCAAAAGACCGGTTTCCCCCAATTAATTTTTTTTTTTTTTTTTTTTTTTTTACCAAAAAAATTAATTTTTTTTTTTGGGGTTGGAATTTTGAGTTTTCTCGGCGAAATACCAAAAAGAACAAAAAAAAATTGATTCCCATTAAAATCTTTTTTTTTTTACACTTTTTTTGAACAATTTTTTTTTTTTTCTGTTAAAAAACAAAAGCCAAAAATTTTGGTAAAAAACAATAAAACAATAAAAAAAAACTTAAACAGTTAAATGAAATTTTTTGTTAGTGCCAATTAAAAATTTTGATTGGGGTGGCTTAAAAGTTTTTTATTCCTTCATTATCATTAAAAAAAATTTTTTATATTTGGCAAAAAAAAAAATTGAGTCCTTTTGAATTATTGAAATATTCTCAAAAAATTTTTGGAGTTAAAATTCAAAAACCCAAAAAAAAAAAATTAAATAAAGTGCAATAATATTTTTTTTCCAAAAAAAACTAAAAATTTTTGCCCAGAGGGTAAACCTTTAACCATTTTTTCAACTTAGATTTTTTTTTTTTTTTATTTTTCTTTTTTGACAAAACATTTTTGGTCCCTTAACAATCCAAATTTTTAAATGAAAAAATTTATTTTGATCTAAAAAAAGCGATTTCCCTTGTTATAAGAACACCTTAAAAAAAAGTAAAATTCCCCCCTTGAAAGCGCAAAATTTTAACCTTTTTTTTTTGGTGCGGGTTAAACATTGCAAAGATCTTTTCAAAATTTTTTTTGTTTTCAACTTAAATGAAATTGCCGGTCAATAATTTTTTTAATTCTTTTGCCAGAATTTCTCAAAAACTTTTTTTTTTATGTGGTTTTCCTCTTTCCCAACCTTTTGTTTTTTATATTTAAAAAAAAAAAATACAATTGTTTTTTGGGTTTTCCGGATAAGAAAAGCAAAAAAAAAAAAAAAGATTCTTAAACAGTAGTCCTTTGGACAGGAAAAACCTTTGATTCTATTTGTCTTGTCTTTTTTTTTTTAGAGCGTATTCGCGCGGAACCTTCAAACAATATATAGACAAAAAAAAAAAAATCAAAAAAATAACTGTGCCTTTTGGATCACCTACAACAAAGAATTCACATACGCTTTAGTACCCGGAGAAATGTGGACTGTCCGCAAATGTTTTTCCTTATTGAAACTGCGCTCGGTTTATATTCAGAGAAAATTTCTTTTCTTCCTTCGTTTTTTTAAGTTAAAATGCAAACCCAAATAGTCTTTCTTTCTTTCTTTTTTCGCTTCTTTAAAGGCATTAAGATAATTCTCACCACAGATCACAATGAAAAAAAGGAGAAAAAAATTCAACTGGGTTGATGACTTTGTGTTGGGCGCATTTTTTTGGCGGTTTTTTTGCAAAAATCAAAAAAGTTAACGGACGAAAAAATTATTTTTCGCACCTTTTTCTTTTTTTTTCCTTTTTCGGCCATTTTTTCAAGGTTTTTAAACAGGTTGGACAGAACTTTTTTTTTTTTGAAAAAAAATTATATTTTCCTTATATTCAAATTCACTTTTTTTTAAAATTGGCGAAGAAATTTGTTGGTCGGTGGATCTCTCTTTAGACAAAAAAAAATCTTTAATGGTAAAAAAAAAGAATGACGCCTTAAAATAAAGAAACCAAAGAAAAGTGTGAAGCACAAGTTGTTTGGAAACAAGCTTGTATTGTCTCGAAATTCCTTTTTTGTTGTTTTTGCTAGAGCCAAAATATCCCCCAAAAAGGAGTTTGACTAAGGTCGCAAAATTAGAAAAATATCTTTTTTTCAAAATATTTTATGGGATTGTTCTTTGGAAAAATCCTTGTATTTTTATCCCAACATGTAAAAAAATAGAGGACAACCATAAAAACATACTCATATTACTCCATAATACTTATATATTAATATATATGGAAAAACGCAAAAAAAAAAGCTATATTTTTTTGGTTTTTTTAAAAAAGAAATTTTTTTAAACAAAAACAATAAAGAAATTCGAAAGATTATAAGAAAATTTATTTTTTAAATCACTTCCCCAAGAGAGACTCATTAACGCAAAAAAAAAAAGATTTTATAGATTTTGTTAGGTTACCTGGAAAAAAGAAGAATTTGTGCCGTCTTAAGAAGTGCGCGAAAACCCAAACCCGCTAAATACCTTTGTATAGAAAGGGGTTTGTTTGCTCAAACCGAAAAAACAACCCTAAAAAAAATAACCTGTGTGCGGGGGAAAAAAGCGAAAAACAACCAAAAAAAAAAAAAATTTCCAAAATATTTTAATCTTTGGGAAAAAAAAAATTTTTGCCTAAAGATCAATCTTATGGGTTGGGTTGGATTAAAAAAAAATTTTGCCCTAAAATGGGGTGTTTTAAAAAAAAAAAATAAATAAAAGCGAAATATCCTTTTTTTAACAAAAAAGGCCCTATATTTTTGTGTTTTTTGTGTTAAATAGTTTTTTGGTTTCTGAAACGACATTTGTTTTTTTTTTTTTTTTTGCCCCCTTTTGTGCTGAATATTTTTTTTTAAACTTTCCGCACCCAAAATGTTTTTACACTCTTGAAACCTCATTTAAAGAAAAATGAAAACAGTTCAGCAATAAAGAACACGTCTTGCAAGCGTGCTTTTTTTAAAACTGTGTCTTTTTGTTGAAAAAATTGTAAAAAGAAGCATAATTTAAAGGCAAATAAAGAAAAAATGCGTACAAAGCAAGCCGGCCGAAAGGGAAATCCGGTGTTCAAATTCCTGAATCCCGGGACGTGGCGGTGTGCAACGGGCAACGTTAGGGAATTGTCCGCGAGACAACGCTCGGCGGGGGCCCCGCTCGGCGAGATATTTTAGATCAAATTTTTTCATGTTATAACAGCCTGCCCCACCACTGGGAAACCGCGCATCAGCCTCGGAACAGCGATCACGGGTCCAGCGGAGCCTGGAAAGAGCACCGCGAGCACCAACGGTCGGCTGTTTCGTCTGTCCGGTGCCGCTCCGCGCCAAGGAAACGCGGGGCTTCTTTTTTCCCCCCCGGCAAAGTTGAAATACCCGGGCTTGGCCTCTTAAGAAAAATCTCAGAGAAGAAGAACCGTTATGCCGTTTCCACTTGAAACGCGCGGTTCCGTATCCATACACCCCAGTTCATCAGGTCTTCAAGGAGGGGGGTCCCGCAACCCACGTTCCTCTTGTTTTATGTCGTGCTCTTTACTATTATGTGATTACCAATTGTTTTGTGTTCCAATAAGGCAAGGCCCCGTCCGTTAGCTAAAATACTTGGATCGTACCACCTTCGGCCCCGAACAGGCAAATTGGCTTTCTCATGAAGGAGGGACCCTGTGGTCCAAAACAGGGGGGCTCCCACCCAACGACAGAGCTCCCGGACACGGCTCACCAGATCCGGTCTTTAGATTTTATCGGCGGAACTAGTTTCTGTTGGCTTGGCATAAAACCCCAAAGACTGCTCTTGATTCAAGCTTTCGTTAATAGTTTTTTATTTTTTTTTTGCTTTCGGCGAGTAGCATGGGTTCCGCTTCGCGCTTTGGCTCGGCCTGTGCGGGAAAACCGGACCCTTGGGTAACGGCTCTTTTCGGTGGCCTTTTCCCCGGCTGCGTTCCGAATTAACAGCCAATCTATCAGAACTGGTACGGACAATTGGGGAAAATCGCGACTGGCTCGTTATAGTAATTAAAACCAAAAGCATTTTTGCTGATGGGCTCCATAAAAACTCAATCAAAGATCTTTTTGCTTCTGTGGGCTTCAGATGTTCCTCCGCGGA
>VALG01001487.1:0-11098 GCA_009835305.1 Ipomoea purpurea
CTTGAATTTGAGCATTTTTGGGACTTTTCCCGAAGTGGGAATTCCTTCTATAGGTTCGTACCAGCGGGGGCCTAGCGGGCATTTCACCACCCACCAGTACCGCCCGTGGGTACAAGTTTTGGGAGGCAGCGGGGGTTCGATGGGCAGTTCACCACCTGCTGGTACAAGTGGGGGTTTCGGCGGGGTAGTTTGCCACCCGTTCAAACCGTCCACTAGTACGTTGGTTCTTGGCTTCTGTTTTGTTACCTATTGTGTACTTGTGTGTATTTATTAATGTCTCGTAAGTCTAGATCGATGTCCTAAGTATCCTTTGGTAGGATTTTGGAGTCTTGAATCGTGGTTGTAATCCAATCTTGTGACCCGCGGATGTTAATGAATCGGGATTCGAGTCCCCGTGGAAAGAATGAATCGAGTTCTCTGACAGCACGAAAACCATAAATCGTGACTTAGTGTCTCCGCGGAAATCTCTAATTGGGTTTAACGACCCCGTGGAATCCATACTAGGGTCCTTTGACCCCTCGGTGCATATTAGTTCTAGGTCCTCATCATGTAATCAAGTCATTCGGTGTCCGCGGTGAGTGACTTAGTTTGGCTATGTCCTTTGTGAATTTGGAACCTTGTCGGTGATTGATTGATTGTGCCATTCGTGTTGAGAACCATCTTGATGATGATTATACTTAAGTTACCTTATTCATTATCTCTGCTTTTTGAATTGATATATATTGTTGGTTATTCTTGATTGTTATCTCTATCCTTTGAGTTGATTCGTATCATTGATTCGTGATTTTGAGTGTATTGTGGAGTACATTCTTTTGTATGGTCGGTGTTGTAACACCCCAAAATTTTTTAAGACTTTTCAAACTTATAATAAAAGCAGAATCTTATTAAAACCCAAGATGTAAATACAAGTGTACGGGGTGCTATGCCACACCTGGGCTAGAGAACCCAAGGGCACAGGCTGACTAACTAATATCCTCGAAGAAGTAAATACATAAACGTGGCACGCAGGCCAAAGAGGAAGCTATCTACTTCTACATTCCAGTTCTAGCGCGCTCCAGTGACTAAATCTTCTGTGCCTGAAAGCCAAATATATCTGTTCAGCGAGAGATGCTGGTAACCCACTCCAACGCGTTGAAATACAATACATATAGCAATATATATAGATATATAAAGAAAACCATTTGAGCATGAAGATATATCCTACGAACTCTAGCTTTAAAACCGGGGAATGACTCGACAGTTAAAGCCAGACGCAAGCAGTTATAACAGTCATAAGCAGTTCACAATAGATAAGGCAATTAAGGCAAGCATAACCTAGATCAATAACTCAACATAAACAGTCTCAACATAAATTTCCCAGTCCCATCTGTCAAGATAGTTCATAACCACAACTCTCCCACCTCTCAACACGTAACACACTTTGTTGGCGCCACAGGACCAATCGCATGCCCATACATGAGGGGGTCAGCGCATATAGCTCTGACACGGCCCCGCAGCACCCTGCCCCGTATCCACACGGAGGGAATCATCCTTTGGCTCCCAATGAACCAAAGCCCATAAGAACGTGTCTGACTGTAGCCAGGAACCCATCTGACTACATCCGGCCTCGAACCCTTTGTTCAGGAGGTGCCATCTGATTGCAGTCAGGAATTCCCATCTGACTACAACCAGCTTCTGGCCGCTGCCCAGGATAACGTCATCTGACTGCAGCCAGGAAACCCATCTGACTACAGCCAGCTTCCGAACCCAGTTCAGGATAACCAATCCGATCCTTTACCGAATTGGCAACACACACACATAACACATAGCAAGCACATGCAACCCACATTACACGTTGGGAGGGGAATACGACGTATAAAATAAACCTATGCGTGATCCATCACAACTAGGAATAGTCCTAAGGGGTTCATACTTCTTCCACCTAGGTCAACGGGATACCAATTCAACTAGCATGCAATATAAGACTCATAAACCTACGAACGGTACCCGAAATATCAAACTAGACATAGGCACGACAAACGGGGTCCGTTGGGACACCACGGGGATCGGGGAACATCAAACGGGGAAGCCGGGGTCCCGAGGGGGAATTTCCAGCGGGTAGCCGGTGGGTGGGGGGTCACCCGCCGGCACTGTTCCGGGCAGCGGGTGCCGGCGGGCAGCTGCCCGCCCGCCGGCTGCCCGCTGCCGGAAACCGGCCGTGGGTAGGTGGCGGGTCCCCTACCCCCCACCTGACTCTTTTCACAATTTTCCCGGGAACCATTGTGGAACCCGAAACCATGCTTAGACACTTTACAACGCAATTAACGACAACACGTAGACAATTAACGGATCAAATACGAGAAACGAACGACACATAACCTATCATGCTTTTCTAAACATAATCAACACCCAAACATGCGATTTCCCACCCGATAATCCAAGAATAAATATCATACGATACAACCTAGGGTTCTAATCACTTTTATGTTAACAAGAATACGATTCGTCTTCTAATTGCAAGATTCGGTAAGAACAACACATAATCATCAAGGATACCAATCAATCATCAAGAACATCATAATCATCAAGAACAACACATAATCATCAAGAATCCAATTAATCATCAAGAACATCATAATTATCAAGAAACTCCCAATATCAAGATTATCAAGATTCCCCATGGAATCATCAATTCAACATCAATAATAATATCATCATAATCACGCCATTCACAATAATATGGGGGAAACCCTAAGGGGAAATCATAACTATAAAAATAGGTTTTGTTGAGACATGGTTACCTCTTAGCCTTAATTAATTCCTTGGCTATGAAGGATCTTTCTTTAAGCTTTCTTGATTTCTTGATTTCTCCTAGGGGAATTCTTGGAGCTCCTTGGGTGGTGGGAGATTATTGTGGTGGGAATTCTAATGCCTTTTAAGTTCTCATTTTATATGCCAAGGGGGGTTTAATCCTTCTAGGATTAGGTAATGGGCTTTAGGGATGGGGGTCCACGGACTATGGTGGGCCTATTTCCCAACTTAATCATAATAAGTTATTCTTTCTTATGGTTATAGATTAGTTATTACTTGGTCTTAGGGGTCGTAACACGGGGTGTTGCAGTTATGGTGGACACGGGGAGTAGTGTCAACGTTCCTTTATTTGGACGTGTTTGAGAAGTTAAAGTTGGACAAGCGTGAAACTGACTCCGGTCGGCGTCCCCTTGTCCGGAATTTACCGGGGCTCTTATCTACCCCGAAGGAAAATAAAACACTCCCCGTAGAGATTCGGCACTTCTCCAAAGTCGATCAAAGACGGAGCTCGAGTTTGTTGTGTCAACCTCTATTGCGTCCACAACATCATTTTTAGGCCGACCCGCCATCATGAAGATAGGTGGGATAATTTCCATGCCCCATCTTTTGCATGAAATTTTCCCACCCCGAACGGGGTCGGCGTGGTCCGAGGCGATGTCCAATCCGCCCGGAAATGTTACACCCAGGCGGTCAATAGACGTGACACTGGCACGTCTTCCTGGGTGAACACCATAGTGAAAGAGGCCTCTGCCGAGCGCAAGGAACAGCCTGAGCCCTCCGAGGAGATTGAGGAAGTTCCCCTGTCCGAGGACCGACCGGACAGGAAGATAAAGATTGGTCGGGCTCTCACCCCTGAGCTACGAGCGGAAGTGTTGGCGATTCTCCGGGAGTTCGCTGATATATTTGCATGGGGCCCGAGGATATGCCCGGGATCGACCGGACGGTTATCTGTCCACAGATTCGTTCGATCCCGCAACGAAGCCGGTCGTGCAAAAGACCAGGCATCTGTCATCCGATCGCCGCGAGTTCGTTCGCGAGGAGGTCAAGAAAATGGCGGCGATCGAGCACATCCGACCAGTGATCTACCCCGAGTGGGTGGCGAACATTGTTTTAGTTCCCAAGCCACCGGCGTGGAGGATGTGCATTGATTTCACTGATTTGAACAAGGCCTGCCCTCTCGACCCGTACCAGATGGTCGATGAGACAGCAGGAGCAGAGTTAATGAGCTTCATGGATGCATTCAAGGGCTATCACAGATCATGATGCACCATGAAGATGAAGAGCAAGACAGCCTTCGTCACCCCGGACGGGCTATATTGTACCGAGTGATGCCGTTCGGCTCCGTAATGCAGGAGCGACTACCAGAGAATGGTTAATATGCTCTTTGCCGATCTTTTAGGCCGAACGATGGAAGCTTATATTGATGATATGCTGGTCAAGAGTCGGGACCGATCCGACCACACTCGGGACCTGAGGGGAGTGCTTCCAGATCATGAGGAAGTACCAGTTGCGGTTGAACCCGACCAAATGCACATTTGCGTTCAGACCGGGAAATTTCCTCGGCTACATGATGACCAAGAGGGGAATCGAGCCCAACCCGGCCAAGGTCAAGGGTATACTGGACATGCAACCACCTTCGACCGTTCGGGAAGTCCAGCAGTTGACGGTCGGTTGGCGGCGCTCAGCCGGTTCCTCTCCAAATTAGCCGAGCTCGCTTACTTTTCTTCAAGGTATTGCGTAAAGTGAATGGATTCGTCTGGGACGAAGAATGCCGAGCGCTTTTGATGAGCTGAAAGAGTACCTGATGTCACCGATTGTGCTCTCAAAGCCTGAGCTCGGAGAAGAGTTAGACGTTGTGTACCTCGCCGTCTCCGATCGTGCAGTAAGCGCAGTTTTGTGCCGAACCGATCCGGAAGGAGTTCAGCGACCGGTGTACTATGTAAGCCACGCGCTACATGGGCCCGAGCTCCGATACTCCCGGCTAGAGAAGGTCGTCTATGCTCTCTACATTGCAGCAAAGAAGTTGGCCCCGTACTTCCAGGGTCGACCGATTCGAGTTTTGACAGATCAGCCAATCGGTCCAGTCCTCCGCACCGCTTCCTCATCCGGTCCGCCTAGTTAAGTGGGCGTTGATGTTGACCCAATATGCTATAGAGTATCGTCCGAGACCAGCAATCAAGGGCCAAGCTTTGGCAGATTTTTTGGTCGAGTGCACCGCCCGGGACAACCGACCGGCCGAGGTTGCGGATCCCGAGGCCGGAGTGGTGGACGCTGGCTACTGATGGGTCGAGCAGTAAAAAGGGTGCGGGAGGAGGAGTCGTCGTTACGAGCTCGGAGGGTTTCAAGGTGTATTTTGCCCTGATGTACCAATTTCACCCGACCAACAATGAGGCTGAGTACGAAGCCTTTGTCAATGGCTTACAGTGCGCTTGGGACGTGGGGGGGCTGAATATTTGAGGGCTCAAACAGACTCCGCGCTCGTGGTCAGCAAGTTCTCGGTGACTATGAAGTGAATGGGAGCGTCTGCAACAGTACCGAGACCTGGCCATGGAGAAACTTGCTTTGTTCCGCGGATATACCGTCCACCATATTCCCCGATTGGACAACGCAGATGCTGATATTCTGTCCAAATTGGCTCAGGACGCCCCGAAACATATGTCTAAGATCGCTCGGATCTTGGTGATCCCAAGGCACAGCATACACCGATTGCCGGTCAATCCCATTCAGCCCGGCAGAAGACGATTGGATCACCGATCTGAAACAATTTCTCGAGCACGGTCGGCTCCCAGACGACCCTCAGCGTGCTCGAAAGACCAAGCTTAGAGCCCCGAGTTCCAAGTCTTGGAAGGACGTCTTTACAGACGATCATATGGAGGCCCGCTCATGCGTTGCTTGACCGCATTCGAGGCCGACCTCGTCATGAAAGAGTTACACTCCGGCATCTGTTCCTCACATCAAGGAGGCCGATCACTAGCCCGTTGGATCATGGTGATCAGGTATTATTAGCCATCCATCCAGCTTGATTGTGATAAGCTCGCTCGGGATTGCAAGACGTGCCAGCTATTCGTACGGATGCCCGGACGACCGGCCACGTTCTACTAACCTGCAAGGTGGGGGTAGACATTTTGGGGCCTTTTCCCCAGTTGGCTGGGTGAAGAAAGTTTGTAATAGTCGCCATCGACTATTTCTCCAAATGGATCGAGGCTGAGCCACTAGCGACGATCACATCTCAGTAGTGTGCTCGATTCTTATGGCGAAACGTAGTTTCCCGCTTTGGTGTGCCCGTGCATCTCATCAGCGACAACGGCCGCCAATTTGTAAGCCAGTATTTCCAGAACTTTCTTGCCACGATCGGGAAAACTCATGCCCGATCGTCGGTGGCTTACCCGCAGGGAAACGGACAAGTGGAGAACGCCAATCGGACAATCTTGGAAGGTCTGAAGAAGAAGCTACACTCGGCGGGTCGTAGCTGGGCTGATGAATTGCTATATATACTGTGGACCTATCGAACGACCCCGAGAGAGCTACACAGGAAACACTGTTCTCCCTTGTTTGTGGAGCAGAAGCCCGACTGCCGATCGAGGCCTGGATCCAAACCCTCAAGAACGTACATTTAACGCTGAGGGAAATGAACATTCGATGGTGTGGATCTCGACGGAGTCGAGGAGAAAAGGGAGCTAGCCGCTTCGACGCATGGCAGAGTATCAGAAGCGTGTGAAGAGCTCCAAAGATGTTCGTGTCAACCCCTCGTTATTTCCAAGTGGGAGATTATGTGCTCCGGAGGACGAGACCAGTCAACCACTTGAAGAGGCAAACTCGCGCAGAATTGGGAAGGGCCGTACATCGTCAGCGCTATAGTGCGCGCCGGGAACATACCGACTAGAGACTACAACCGGCTCGGGAGATCGAGGGTACTTGGAATTCCAAGCACCTCGTAATGTTTAGACATTAATCATTTTTTATGTATTTTTTAACGGAGTGGGGGCTTAACCTGCGTGTTAGCCTCGTTCGTTATCTTTTTGAATATGTAAATATTTCCAACCGTCTGCGTACGGGAAAGGTTAATGTATATACATCAGTGATTGCTCGACCGTTTGCACACGGCGGCCTGATCGGTTTTTTACCTTCGCGAATTATTTTTTCACTCGGTCCCGATCGAGACCACACAGCAGCAACTCTGGGCTCTAAGCTCCACCGCGCCACTCCCTCAGTTTCACTGATAGGGGCAACAATTCAGGTTCTAATAACCTCCTAACTAACGACTTAAAGTCACACAACATTAGGTCGGGCGATACTATCGACTGACCGATTGCGCTCCTCTTCGGCGGACATCCGGTCACGCCACCGATCGGGAAAGCCAGAGCTCACAGCATAATTCACCCGATCCGTCCAACTTCTATCCACTTTCGCACCCACTGCGTGCCTCGAGCGTACAAAAGTGTGGGGGCTGGGGAATAAAGGAAGTACATAAGGCCAATCGTCGGAAACTCCCCGAGCGAAAGGGCCATTTTTTGAAAATTTCGACAAGGCCGACTGGTCGGGGATTATCCCAGACAATAAGGCCAGTCGAGAAGATACGGCTAGGCCATTAGCTATATGGGTCGTTGATTTAGTTTCACATACATATAAAAGCGTCTAAAGAACATAAAGCAGAAAGTAAACGATCAGACGAACTTAAAGATATTTTCATTGAAATATTAAAAGGTGCCCGGTACAAACTCGGGACGGGCTCCCGATCGGTGCTATTACAAAAAGGAAGGAAAAGAAAGAAGGACTACGGTCTTCATTTCTTGGCAGCTTCGGCGTCGCTCGGCGGGGGCAACATCTTTCCCGGCTGGCTCCACTTCGGCAGCGGCTCTGCTAGGCTCAAGTGATCTCCAGCTCGGTATCGAAAGGTCCTGTCCGTGGGTCGGAAGGGCTCTTGGGAGCGAGTGGTCAGCACCAGCTCGAGGTCTTCGCCTCTCTAGCCCTCTTCGCATATTTTTCTCCTGTCCGGTCGCGCATGTCTTTTCCCCGGTGTTGTAAGCCCAATGCCAAACTCAACGATCTCATCTGCGGATCACGTTCGACCGCATCTTTCGCATGAAACTCCATACCGGGGGCGGACGTCCCGGAAGAAATACTTGACCGCCTCATCGGGGTCGCTCGATCGGGCTTCCAACCCCTTCAGCCGATCCCTTAGCTCCGCCATCTTCTTCAGCAGGCTCCCTGCTCGGTCTCCTTCTTCTCGAGCGCTTCTTCGGCCCGCTTTTAGCTCGAGGGCCTGCTCGGCGTTTTCCTTGAGCCTTCGGTCGCCAACTTCTTGTACCGATCCGCCTCTGTAGCCAACAACGCCTGGCGGTGGAGGATCGCCCCGATCCGTGATACCTGTATAGACAGAAGAGTTAGCCCGAAGCTAAGACTTATAAGATACCAAGCTAAAAGTGAAGAAGATCATACCTCGGAGAGATCGTGTCCCAGCCGCTCGGCAGCTGGGTCGAGCCTCAAAGCTTTGATAGATCGGGTACCATGGACCCGGCGTCAGATTACGCGTATTCCCGTGACGGGGATGCGACAGGTCACACAAAGCGGGTGTCGGGTTAAAAGTATACGAGGGGGTTGAATATCATCCCAGGATACCGATCGTCTTGGACTGTGGACTCTTCTCTTTAAATCCCCTGACCTTTGTCTCCGGAATGCAACAATTGACTAAGCAAAGAAGATATACATATGGAACTCTTTTTTGTTTTTCGCACTTGTTAGATTCTTGTAGCTGGCCACTCCTTGGCGCCCGGAATAAATAAATACGAGTTGATGTCGATTGTGTCAAGTGTATTCCTCGTGCTAACTGTGCTTCTCGGACCAGTGACTTGGCTTTGAGGTCGAGCCCATGGTGTAGACTTTGCTGGTCACACACGTAAGTGAACAGCACGTAGGGATACTCAAATGAGGACTAAAGAATTTATAGTGGTTCCACGAGGTGATGTAAATCGCGTACCCCATATACACCGTCGTCAACCCCTCTTTCGGGTCACATCAAGCTGAGTCTGAAGCGGGTGCACCGGTCGACCGACCCGGGATCTTGGAATCGATCCGAATAACGTACCGCACACAACGCAGGCGTCACAACTAATATCTCACTCACTTTTGGTTGCTAGATGACAATGACTTTCTGTGATCTAGTGCTTTGTCCTAAGACATGGCCTGCAGAACTAATCCAAAAACCAGTTTGCTGACTGCCTTCGGATTTACATGTGTAATTTCAGAATTCACAGCTCCGGTGCTACTTTCCCGTCTAGTTCCTCATCGAATCTCGGGTCCGTCGTAAAGTTGTTCTGTCTTCTCTTTCTATCTTCTGTTACTTTAACAAACGGGCAGGCATGGGATCTTTTCTGGTGCTTGATCACCAAGCCCTTGCGGGGACACCAGTTCTCCGCAGGCGCAAGAGGCGATGCTTCGGGGTTTCAACACCCGTAGTGGTTTCGGAAACTCCATACACAAATCCGTGTGAAATCAAGATTTACACTTGTGCTATTTTTACCACGGTCTTCGACGTCAGTGAACTAGTGCTTTTGAATCAAGCCCGCCTAATCACTCGTGTTCTACAACCTGTTGATTCACTTGTTTGTGCAAAACAAGTTTCACTGGCTTCAACTTGAGGTTCTTGAATAAGATCTTCATGTGGCACAAGTTCTCAATGATGAAGAATATGTAAAAACACGTCTTGAATTTTTCTTTTTGAGCTCTCTGGTGTTTTTCTAATTGAGTGGTATTATCTCCTTTTGAGTATAGCACTTGTTCGTATATGCAGTTCGTTGCTTGTGTTGGGAAGTGCTCTTTCATGCTGCTTCATTATTCATCCTTTTTAAGTTGGTTTTGAGAAGTTACCCGTTGGAAAAAGAAATCTCATTTGATTGTAGATAAATCCCTAAACAAATTTTGAATTCCAATCTCAGATTTGACTTCCTATGTAACTTTTTGCAGAAAATCTTGTAACTTTTTCGAGGATTCATAATTAAAATAATATTCTCTCTGATATTTCGGTTCGTTGCTCTATATGGTGGGTCATGTGAAGAGACTTAAAATATTTCTGATGTAGATCTGTCTTCACGACGTGAAGACGTGAAGGCTCTTAAAATAATTCTGATGTAGATCTTGCCTTCTTGGACTTTCATCTTCTGTGTATTTTATTCTCTCTGTATGGCTACTGATGAAGTGGCAAGGAACTTAATCTCCAATTGCATCTCTAACTTCTCCAATTGCATCTCTAACTTCTTTGACTCTACTTCATATTGACTTTACTATATATAACTTCTTTGACTCTACTTCATATTGACTTTACTATATATAGCTTTGGAACTTCATCTCCAACTGCATCTCTAACTCCTTTGACTCTACTTCATATTGACTTTACTATATATAACTTCTTTGACTCTACTTCATATAGCTTTGGAACTTCATCTCCAACTGCATCTCTAACTTTTTTGACTTTGCAAACCGCATCTCTAACTTCATCTCCAATCTCTATTATTTAATTGAGTGAGTTTCAAACCTAAGACCTTGCGGTTTATACATCAAGCGTCCATCCATCTCGGCTGTACGGATTATTAGTAAATATATTATTCCTCTTGATTTACTTCTTTCTTTCCATAGATGCTTGAACTTCAAGATAACACCATGAAATTTGCGGTTGCTTCTCGTTTCTTCATATGAGATTCATCAGTATGACTTTCTTCTTTGAGATGGGCGTGTGACTTTTGGTGGGTTTCTCAACCACTGCGGGGAGGGTTTCTCAGCCACCACGGGAGGGTTTCTCAGAAACTAAAAAAATAAAAATAATTAAAAACATGATTAAGGATAATAGCTCTTAAAATTACCACAGTTCTGCGTCATTTTAGAGTCCCCCTCCCTAAAACCAACGATCGCTAAAAAATATACGAGTATAAAATTAGGGTATATTGCTAATCTAACTTTTGCTAAAATTAAAAATGGCAGATGTTACCACCATTGTAGATTTCAATTTTCAGCTTATCTACGTCCTTGGAACCTGACGTCTCTCCGTGTTCCAATGTGGCCGGTACTGGAGAAACCGGAGCAGGTTTCTCCGGTACCAAAGCTTGTTTCTCCTGTACCAGAGCAGGTTTCTCGGTACCAAAGCAAGTTTTGTAAAATTTTAAAGACTAAAGGGGTGTATTCAATCATGACTTTTAGCGGGTTTTTCAGCCACTGGGGAGGGTTTCTGAGCCACCGCGGGAGGGTTTCACAGAAACTAAAGAAATAAAAATAAATAAAAACATGATTAAGGATAATAGCTCTTAAACTAACCACA
>VALG01001491.1:0-19639 GCA_009835305.1 Ipomoea purpurea
TTTTTTGGGGATAGGCCCGCCAAAATACCTGGCCAAGGGGATGGTTGGGCCCGGCCCTGGCCCACTGTAACGGCCTGCGGGCTTTTGAGGGGCCCGCCAAAATTTTTTAAAAGTTTATCTGTATTACAAATTAAAAATTATAATATAAAATAATTAATAAGTGGTATCTAATAATTTTGCGATAGTTTATTTTTTTAATACATAGATAATTAATAATTTTGATTTTTTAATTATATATTAATTTGGCGGCCAAATTTGTAATTTGTTGACTTGATTAGTATATAACAAAATTTGTTAAAATTTTAAAATTCTAAAATTACCCTCTTCGTGTTTTCATTGTTTTTAAATATATTACTTACCAAAACAAAAAAATAATTTATCATATCTTTAGGTTTTAAAATAAGTATTATATTACTATTATTAATTATTATTTGTAATTTAGTTACCGACCAATCAAGCACTAAATACGAAACAAAGTGATGGGTGCGGGTGGGTGAACAAACGGGAGTCTGATTAAGTACAGTTCATGGTACTTGGTGCGTGAATCTTTGCTAAGGCTTTTCTAACATGGTAGTTACAACACCATTGTCCTTGCATTGATTTCCCAGTACGAGAAGTACTTTTTTTGGGGATCCAATTTGCTTGGGGAATCGGCATCATACCATTACAAAGGCCATTTTGTTCTTCCGATCTCAAGGCCATTTCCATGGCTGCTCGGGGGGCCCAAGATGGCTTAGTTCGTCCTACCTTCTTAGTTGCGGTGGGTCACGGAGTTATAACTATGGACTCTCATTTGGGATGGGACGATGTAGGGGATCAGCTTGATCCCTTGGGGATAAAAAACAGCTTGAATACCATTTACTGCTGGTTTTCACCTCCTTCGCTTTTGGGGCCACTGGATTAGCCACTGTTGATTTTTTGTCGAACATATTTTGTTTGCAGCGTGTACGCCAGGCCATAGCTTCACCTGCTTCTGGGATGCCATGTCTTAGAAGCCATGTAGGACATTATGTGCAGACTTGAACAAAGAGGAAAAAAGGTTAAGAAGTGTATTGGATTCTCAGTTAACGCAACCACTTACAAGCAGGTTTAGCGTCTATAATGACTATATGATGATGGCAGGAGGAAGGCAAAAACAGGAAGGGATGGAAACTATAATAGATTCGTTACAATTCAGCTTTTATTTAGAGATGATGGATCAACTACTTGCAATCTTTGGATTCCTGTTAAAGCATGACGTGGCCAGGGCATTTTCTTAAAACGCCTTGACAATGTTTCCCTAGACATTTGGACAGCAGTCGCATTCATCAGACTAAATTGACCAAGAAAGCTCCATTTATATTTATTTGGTTCCATAAGATGAATCCCTCAAGTTTTTGGGATGGCTGACAGCATAACTCCCTTTGAACTTCCCACACACACACGCAGGCTACTCTCTACATGGGAGATTTCGGTCCTCAAGAGCGAATTCTCCTTGCGTGGAAACCTTGCATCAAAAGCTTGAGTATCGGTTTAGCCCATTTTTGAGTCCAAAACTTAGTATCTTTTCCCATACCGACAGCAACATAGGGGCCTCCTTCCCGGCATGATAATCCAAAGCGCATTAATTCCTTTCCAAGCTATTTAGAACCTCCACATTCACAGCGGTAAATTCTTATCAAGTTTCCTATTGGGAGTTTTCCGGGTGTTATTTTTTGCTTCTCAGGACCTTTATCAATAGGGGTTATCTTTTTCAGTGGTGAATCTCCAACCAACTTCGCAAAGGAAGGCCACTGTTGCATGTCCTTCATTTTTTTCTGATTCCCAAGCCTCCTAAGCTTTTTTTTTTTGGTCTTGTCACCTTTTTCCCAGTCTAACTAAATTGCAGCCCTCTTTTGTTGCTCGGATTCCCCCTTAAATAAACTGCCTTTAACTCTCTTGTCAAATTGATCACAAAGACCCATTCGCAAAGTGTAGTTATGGGAAATGGAATTAAGGCAGAGATTGTGCCAAACTTGGAACGACCTGGAAAGAGATAAAAAAAACTTTGTTTTCCATCCCTTCAACCAGGCCATTTGAAGGTGAGGGGATTCTAGATACTCCCCCCAGCCTCAGAGGTTATAGGAATTTGAAGGCTCTTCTACAGTTTCCCCTGCAATCAAGGATGAAAAATTTTAGAAGGATACAAAAAGTTGGTGGGGGAGATTTTTAAGTAACTAACCTTTCGGCTTTTGGAGGCTAGAGCAGAATTTGTTCAGCAATCCTTGGATGGACTTTAGCTTTGAGCCAAACGTGGCCTCCCCGAATGACCAGGTGTTTGAGAAATTGGAAAACCGATGCTTGAAACAGAATTCCCAATGTTATTTCATGAGCTTATAGCTTTAGTGGGGGGGTAGTTTAACTAATTACGGAGCTTTAATGTCTTTTAGTGTTTTATTTACGTAATTGCCATTCCTCTTTTTTTTTTTTTTTTTTTTTTTTTGAAAGCCAACCAAATCGGTATATCATTATTATAGACTGAAATAGGGAGCCAGGGAGGGATCTCATCCCAATACATAATAGTAGACTGGGACCAAAAGCTGTAGAAGGCTAAAGTATGAGGCCTAGTAAATTATCTGATCTAAAAGATAAAACTTGATTAAAACAAATAATCGAAATTAAGAAATTAAACATCTGTAATTGTCAATGGCGGAAGCCGACGTCACTAAGAACGAACTTGGAAGCCACTGTTGGAAGCAGGATAATGTTTGGGAAGATTTAGGCAATCCGTTGAGAAGCTTCTATAGATCCGCTCCTCGCCGGGTCCCTAGGACAAGGTGCTTCCTTACATGGGAATGCCATTGGCCATTAACGTAGAGAACACAATCCTTGGAGATTTTTGGGTGTTTTTAAGGCCGCAATAAAAGACCGCCTCATTCCTCGTTTTCGGGAGGAATCACCGCCCCCCAATTCACCGCCTTGGCTGTGGCGTTGCATGGGCCGGCAAGTGGCCGTCGACGAACATGTTTCATCGCATTCGGGGGGAAGGGTAAACATCCCAAACCGTACCATTTCTTGCTCTCCAAATGTATTTAATGTAGAATAGCAGCTCTGACGCATGCTTTCATTACTCTGTTTTTTTTAATACCCTAATATTTTACTATAACATAATATATTCATTAAAGCTTTGGTTCATGCGCTTACAGAAAATACTACCCATTTGCTTGGCACAAGAGTAAACTGGTTAATGAATCTTCAACTTGGTTCCATCTATTGTTTTCCCACGGGGCAACCTATGAATCCCAAAATCCACTGCAGGAGGAGGTATGTACATTTTCTTTTTCACTTAGCTTCCATACTTGCTTAACTCCCCGTTATTTTATTAACATGAATAGTAGAATCGTGCTATTTTATATCCAATAATTACAGCAGATGAAAATAATGAAATTTAAATATGTATACATTAATTGAAAAGTGAAGTAATTCATCATCAAAAAGTACTATAACTTCATATAAATGTGCAATAGTGGGAAAACATATTAGAGGAGCAAACATAAACCAGAGTAAAGTATTTTATAAGTCTTTATGACATAGTCACCAAAACACCAAAGCCATATTCCAAACAAATGTTTCATCAACCTTTTCGAGCATAGATCTTTTAAGGGGCACTTCTAGGAGCAGACGGACTCTTTCCTTTACTTCAGTCTTGATCAATAATCTCACCATTATGAGTCGCAAAAGGTAGATGGGGTCGTTTTCCCTTTGCTTGGAGTTTGTTAATGAATTATGGATGTGGCTTGGGGACAAGATATGTGCTATACGGCCATAGAATAACAGGACGCTTAGGGTCAAGACAGATTAGGGGGACACTAAATAATTAACTTTCTGTAGAGGATTTAGGTCTTGCCCGATCCATTTCCTTGTTGGTTTTGCTGAGGGAGTTACTTGGGTTTTGGGGATAGAGATTGAGACGTTGGAGGATGGAGTTTTAGCCCGGTTATTGGGGGATTCCCTTCGCCATCAATGCAATACACTGCTATATATAACACAAAACTTAGAATGAGTATTTGAGGAAACGATCCATTGTATCATTCAGTCGTAGTCATAATTTCTCATGATTTGATTTGAATTATAAAATGCAGCTAGGCAGCTAGTATATATTTTCCATACATGCCATTTTAAAATGATTTTTAGAGGTGCACCAATTTGTAAGACTACAGTCTACAGCTAGCTTGGGGGTCAAACAATTAATTTTACTAATCAAATCTTTAAAGTTTAATCTCGTGATACTCTTTAAAATATATTATATGTACTTATCGTTATGAAATATATGCCATTCAAAGCTTACATCTTCTAAATAATCTTTATCAGGAAAGAACTCAAAAAGAAAATAAAAAGAACATTACAGCCGCGCCTTGGGAGTCGGAATTCAATTGGTTATGCTGTGGAATTTCGGTGGTCCACCTTGCAAGGTGGGACAGCGTTCCATGGTTCAATAATTTTTTGAATTCATTATTCACAATTATTTTAACTCTATATTCGCAATTATAGAATCTTACTATTTTTATAATTTTTGAACTCTATATTACAATTCATGGACAGTTTTGGCTGTACCGTGTCTATCTTGCAAGGGGTAGACACGGTTCCACACACATAATTGCCTATCGGAATTTCTTTGGATGCGGGGGCCTTAAATTTGTTTGAATGTACACAACCATCTAATTAATTTATTTGTGGTTGATCATTTTGACTCCAATATATATACTACCAATTATATCTGGTAGAAGTGGAGCCGAATGCCTGCAGGGTACTGGCTTGCAACCAGGTCCCCTAACACTGGGTGGGTGAGAATAGTAGCTCGCTCTCGCTCCGCGAAATTAGTTAGTTAAACATTGGGAACTTCATAATCAAGAAGAATATCGCGTCCAAGATATAGTACCGCATCTCAGGCCATAAGCTGGATCATGGGCCAGTGGCTCCCCTAATTCTAAAATATTAATAAAAATAAATATTTTACGAAGTTAAATAAGTACGATGTTATTACTACTTTCGAATCAAATAATATGTGCAAATTAGACATCCTAATTAAAATATAATTTCCGCCGCCCTCCTCCTCCGCCCCCTCCCTCCATTCATGATAAGTCTCAAAAGAAATGTTACTGTAAAACATAATATGTAAATAGATATCAAAATTATCATTTAAGCTAGCGTCACAGCTAAACAACGTTGTGTGATGATCAACTAATAGCACTTACTATATATATATATATATACTCGCAGCCATGGGGCCCGGGGGGCCCTGGTGAGGCAAGCTAGGGTTGCATGAACTCTAGCCCCCCGCAGGCCCCCGGCCCGCAAAAGGAACCAACGCAATTTTGGTCCATTTGCGGTGCGGCCAGGCCGGTCGCTTTGACAGTCAATTACCAAGTAGCACAAGAATGGTAGGGCAACACAGAGACACCAATAAAATCCAATTTAAAATTGGGGTAACATTTAAAATTAGCGGCAAAATTGGGAAACAAGGGCGAAACTTCTAGGTCTGGAGTCTGGATCTAAAGAAGTAGTAATGAGGGATTTTACCAAAATTACAAATTACCTTTCTATTTATGCCAGTAAAAAGTAGAAATTACGAGTATTGACTAGATCTTCATAGGCAACTTTCAGTATAACCTCATTCACTGCAACATAAGATTATAATGATCCGATATCCATATAGGATAACTGTATCCTTAATTAGACACTAACCTAAGATCTAATAGAAGAAATTATAGGTCATAAATTAATATAAACAAGTACAATTAGAAAAACTTGTACTGACATGTTATATATACCAGAGTATGTAAAGATTCCAGATTTATTGGGAACTAACTGAACAGATGGTATTTACGGAGATTGGAAGACACTCATGATCAGTGAGTAAAACAATTATGGAGACCTGCTCTAACTGCGGTGAGGGCGGGCGATCGTGTTCGGTATCGGAACTGATGAGGGACAGAGGCCCTGGCAGAGGAGGGCAGACAGGCAGAGCGACGAGAGTAGGAGCTTATGCTGACTGGCTTACTAGAGTTCGTGTGCGGAGATAAATGTTTATTTAGAAGTTTACGCAGTCAAATAACACTAAGGGAAAATTGGCCACTTTTAGTCCTTACTTAAATTGTAAGATAATTGTATAATTCATCTCTAAGCATTAGGTCATGCCAACTCATGACAATACATATTTGTGTCCCTAAAATTATTTTATATAATATGGTGTGCACATTTTATGTTACGCTTACGATTACTTCATTATTTTGTTCTCACTCGAAGTATATTAATATAATTGAAGAAAATTTTTTCATACGTGTATTTTGGGTTCATATTATATGTTAACTAGTTATGGTCAGTCTTTGTTTGCCAATTTTGAGGAACATGAAGTTATATACTCTAAAAAAAGTGTCTTTAGTCTGATGGACAAATAGCCCTCTCTTGACATATGCGATCCATAAAAAATTATATTAATTCAATTTTTGAATTATCTCTAACCGTGGATTAATAATTATCGGCCAAATTTCGCCCGGAAATCAAGTTTAAATATCAACCTTCATATTTAGCTTCTTCTATTAATATGTGGGTTATAAAAATCGTCTTGTTTTAGTATGAATAATTGGAATAATATCGCCTTATATTACTTCGGTCTGTACTTGATGTTGAGTCAATATGAGAAGGTAATATTTATGGTTTACCCTGGCAAGTTGCTCGCGCAACAAATTTTACATACTTCTAACGCGCTGACTTATAATTCTCTGTGTACATCTTTCTATAATTATTCGGTCTTGTGTAGGATTGAGATAGCAATTCCTACTCTAGATAGTAGCATCAATGCTGTGGCAACTCAAATTGAAAATCTTTACTTTAAAAATTTTAACACTTTCAGGTTCTCTCCTCAATAGCTATCATATTAGTAAATAATAGGGATATAAATCGTAAGTTGTAATGTCAAATTGTAAATAGATAACTTGGACGAAAAGTGAGGGATGATCATAATAATACTATAAGAAACGTAAATATGGATACAACTATTTATTGACCCAATAATCTTAAAGTACAAAAATTAATCATAATATATACTGCCATATGTAAAATTTGCCATTTCATATATAACAAAACTCCGAACATCGCAAAGGGGCAAATTCGGTTGTAAAGCTTGTTGATAAATGTTCGTTATGTCGGTGGAAAATTAATGTGAGTATGCAAGGAGATATATAAATTCCCTTGTAACCATCCAAGATACACAGCGCTCGCGGGTTCAAAATTAGAGATTTTATACCATTGAGTAGGAACCAATAGGCTCACACCATGAGGAATGCAACTGGAATCGGGGTATTTACATTGAAGGCCATATTGCATACGTATTCGTCCATAAACACCTGTCATCAAATGCTCCCCTATTATATGTTGTGTATTGATTGACGTTGTTGAATGGAATGGATGTAGAGCTACCCCGATGTAAAATTAGTCAATTTGGCTTCTTTGGTGTCTCGTGCTATCTGATATGGATCTAAAGATAAATCTCCATTTTAAAAAGTGTTTTATTTATAAAAAGTAAAAATAATATAAAAATATATTAATCAAAATAAAGAAAAAAACTGATAATAACATAACCAGAGTGAGCGGTAGTGAAGGAAGAAATTACGTGGACATGACCGATAAATTACAAGAGATGTTCGTGGCATATCTTAAATCGAAACCAAAGATCAATTATCGTGGACATTACTCTCAATCAAAATTCCAAAGGGTAGAAGTAGTGTAAGACGATTTTATATTCTCTAATCCCGTTCACTATATGCTATATTAAGAAATTAAACATCATAAAGAATGTTATTACCTGACACAGGGAGTTCTGGGATGAGGGGTGGTTGTGAGCAAAATAATGGGTGTGATGATATTTGGAAGGAAATGGCATTTTCCATGAAAATCTCAAAGGTAAATTTGCCTTGTTTTCTGCTCTTCTAAACATTTGGAGCAGAAAAGAAGACACTGCTCAAATCACAGTGCCATAAATAAAAGGGAGGAGGGAGGAGAGAGAAGAGAGATTCAGAGTTCTATAATCTGTTGAAATGAATTATGGAGTTATAGAATGTGCCTAATATACAATGGAGGAGAGCATAGAAATAATTGCTATCCCCTCAGAAGGGGAGATCAAAAGCAGTGTGTTTAGCATGAGCTCTTCTAGTGCAGCAGGGCCTGATGGCTTTGGAGGGGGATTCTATCAAGCATGTTGGGAAATAATAAAAGCTGATCTCTGTAAGTTGATACATGACTTCTTAATGGAAAGGCTTTAACCAAAGCAATAGTTCTCATTCCAAAGGTCTCAAATCCAGCAACTTTTTCAGAGTTTAGACCTATTAGTTTGAGCAACTACTGCAGCAAAGGTATCACCAAAATCATGGTACAAAGATTAGCTAATGTTTTGACTAGAATAGTATCCCCCTGCAGGCAGGATTTGTCAAGGAAAGAAACATCACTGATAACATCCTGCTTGCTCAGGAAATGTGCCATGGAATCTCAGTCTCAAATGAGGATGTAGTTTTGAAGCTTGACATGACAAAGGCCTATGACAGGATGTCTTGGTCTTGTGTTAAAATGGTGTTAAAGAGACTGGGATTCTGTGACACATGGATAGGTTTGGTGGACAGAACTGTGAACAATATTTGGTACTCAATTGTGGTAAATGGAGAGCAAAGGGGCCTTTTCCATTGGGTTTCCAACCATTTCCTCTAACAAGATGTTTCCAACCCTCTCGACGTGTCGAGCCTTCGATCTTAGCTCAACTTTGGCCTCTGGAATTTTTGGACGCGTCGAACCTTCAATACCTTTAATCCAACTTCATTTTGACTCCATTTATGCTTGAAAGACTTCCCTTGCTTTTGCAATTGTCCTGTAATGGCTTAAAAACACTACCAAACACCATAAAACATTCAAATCAAGTGTAAAACCATATCCTAATGAGAAAGTAAGTAAAAATAGGCGTTGAACATGCAAATCTAATGAACTTTGGCTTTCAAAATGATTCAAATTGCCAATTAAAATATGTATAATTGAGATTATATCATTATACTCCTTTTATATGTCATTGTTGGGGTAATCTTTGCTCTAAAATTTGAACATCTATCTTTCAGACAAGTTACAAGTATATATTTGAAGTTTAATAAGGAAAATGCTTCTCATCCCTACAAAATCACATAAATTTGCCACTCCTTAATATGGCAATTTTTGGATGGTTATTATTATTATTTTTATTGCAAATCTAAACTTATTAAAAACTGCCATATTAGGGAGTTCAAAAAAATTTGTGTGATCTTTACAATTTCATTCATTAAGTAACATTTTACATATATGTATGTATTACAATATTTATATTAAAATTACATTTTGTAAGTATCACAATTTCAGTAATAAATATTATAATATTTATTATTTGTAACAAACATTTTACCCTAAATAGTATCATAATTTCACAAATAAACATTCAATATCTATTATAAGTAACCGTTTATTTATTTCAACTTGATATTAAATTTTTTGTAATATGTATTATGATTTCTATCCTAAGTAACAAATAACTATTCTAGATTTAACTCATTTCACGGATTAAAATATGTGAGACGGTCTAAAAGAAGTGTGACTCTTACAATATTTGAGAAGGCATTAATACAAATTTTCTCAAACTTATATTTGTTAAATGAAAGATCAGATCAGAGTACTCTGGAGTTTTACGTGATTGATACATAACATATGGCCGGCCTCTGCTAAAACGACTCTCCAACAACTACAATATTTATTTATTTTCCAACCAGAAGCATTTTGTATTTTTGTGATTATATATGGAATCATTAACTTGTACTACAAGTTTTAATCATTGACTTAAAAATGTTTTATACTAGTACTAGTATTAAATATTGCATCAAGTTGGAGAGAGTCATATATGGAATCTTTAATTTTGACAATGTAAAAGTAGTTGTCGCTTGGAATTCATCAAATTAGTTGCATTATTGCCCAATTCATCTTCATCTTCATCTTCCTTCTGCTAACCTTCATTCAAACAAACTCAGAAAAAAAAAAAAAAAAAAAAAAACAACTCCATTTACATTACACAGAGCATACAGAGAGAGAAGAAGGCTTGTGTGGTTGTACTTTCTCTTATGAGGACACTAGAGCTTGAGTTCTTGCAACTTCTCCCTCGTCCAATTCTACAACAAAAGGGACTCATCCCTTGCAACAAAGAGCTAGCCCAATCTCTCCACAAAAAGCTTGGATTTCTGATGGAACTATTCGATGAGAATAGAATGACGGTGTTGAAGCAATTAAATTGTTGGAAACAAAGCTCAGAAATGTAGCTTTCAGAATTGAGGATGAAATTGAATCCAAGTAGTAACATCTTTATGAGGAGAAGAAGAAGAAGTGGAAGAAGATGATGCCTTTAATGCGAATCTTTATGTGGAAATGCCAAAGGGGAATACTAGTCATTCCAAAGGCTTCATCAAATTTTGCATCCACTAACAGGAAACTCACATCCTTGTTCAAACTTCGTTTTATTTTGCACCGAGCAATACAAGACATTGATGCCATCGAAGAAGAGCTAGTGAAGGTGAAGATGGAGTATAAACATTTTATAGCCTTGCAAGGAAGGAAGACTACACTTGATGCGGTCACTCCAAAATATGGTTCCTCCAAGCATGTTTCACACTCTGAGGATGTAATTATGGTCGGGAAAACCAATGAGTTCAAGACTATAAGGGAGATGCTAATACAACATCCATCTAAACAGCGAGAAGTTGTCTCAATTCTAGGAATGGGAGTATTGGTAAGACGACGCTAGCTAGACGAATTTATGAAGATCTGTCAATTACTTCCCACTTTGATGAGAGAGCATGGGTTGTCATATCACAACATCACAATAAGCGACAAATGCTCGAAGGTATTCTGAATTCAATAGGCAATTCAAGAAGTGGCAGTGATGAGGGACCTAGCACTACGACTCTACAAGGTTTAAAGGGTTTGAGGTATCTGGTTGTGATGGATGACGTATGGAGTGGAGAGGCATGGGATGCTATCAAAGCTTGCTTTCCTGATGACATAAATGGTAGTCGAGTATTGTTGACTACTCGCCTTAAGGAGGTGGCTAATAATACGTGCACCAAAGATGACTTTTCTCATCAAATGCAATTGTTAGAACAAAATGAGAGTTGGAAACTATTTTATGAAAAATGCATGTAAATCTCATGGTGCTGAATTTGAGACGATGGGAGACCGATCGTTGAAAAATGCAGAGGACGCCTTTAGCAATTAAAGTGGTGCAGCCTATTTCGAAACTCAACACACTAAATGAGTGGAAGAATACTGCTAATGCTCTAAGTTCTTCAGCAACTACTCTATATGATGAAGAATGTTCGAGAATAATCTCACTGAGTTACAATCACTTGCCCTACAACTTGAAAGCTTGTTTTTTATATTTAGGAGTTTTCCCGAAGATTATGAGATCAATGCTAATCATCTTGCAAGGTTATGGTTTGCTGAAGGACTCGTAAAGCCATTTGAGAATGAAAGCTTCGATGCAATGGCTAACAGGTACTTACAAGAACTTATGGATCGAAACCTAATAATTTTAAGCAAGCTAAGCACTTGTAGAAGAAAAATTAAGAGGTTTAGGATGCATGATTTATTGCATGCCTTTTGTGTAAGAGCAGCTCAAAGTGAAGACCTTTTACATGTTTTCCTGAGCCAAAATAGTTTTGATTTTGATAAGAAAGGCTTTCGTTGGGTAAGCATCCGATCAGTAAACTCTAACATGTCTGCAATACTTTCCCGTTCGAAAAGCTGCAGGTCCTTCTTCTGCTTTCTAAGGATGGATTCCTCTTTTGATTTTAAAAATTTCAATCTACTAAGAGTACTCTACTCTAGCACTGAAGTTGCCAGGCTCAAGAAGATTGAGGATATTGTCCATTTGAGAGTGCTAATTTGTAGATATAATAATATAGAACTGTTCAGGGCTCGGGAATTCTTAAAGTCAAAGTGTAGTAAGAATATAGAAGCGTCCCGGGCTTGGAATCTTCAAACACTTCATTGTTACAGAGTATCATATAGATCATATGATGGAGGGAACTATTCAGAGTTTCCACAACTACACTATATTTATTGTGGCGACTATTTTCATGGAAATCCTCCCAATTTTGTTCGAAAACTTTCTTGGATAAGAGCTTATGATTGCTCCAAAGAATACATTATGAATATCCCATACTTAAAGAAGGTACGTATTGGAGGTAAAGGCAGAGACAGTAATGCTTGCATTACAAACCTAGCCTATTTAGAGCAGCTTGAGGGATTGCATATTTCATTTAGTGATGAAACACAGATGCCAATTAATCATCATATTGTTTTATTGAAAAATCTTAGAAAGTTGTCACTATATGATATGAGATTTGAGTGGGAGGAAATTAATATTCTTAGCAAGTTGCCTAGGCTTGAAGTGCTCAAGTTAACACCGATGTTCTGCTCATGCAAAAAGTGGGAAATACAGGAGGAAGTGATATTTCGCCAATTAATTATTTTATATTTTTTCTTCTGACTTCAAGCATTGGAAAGCTAGTAGTCATAATTTCCCAAAACTCGAGCACATATTTCTTTGGAATTGCGGTCAATTGAGAGAGATCCCAATTGCCTTTGCCGAAATTTCTACATTGAGTTCAATCAAATTAGCGGGTTGTCTTCCTTCTGCTGTGAATTCAGTCAAGAAAATTCAAGACGAGCAATGTGACTACGGAAACTATGATATGGTTGTTGGCCAAAGCTCCCATTCCCTCTGACCCATCATCATCAGTTCAATTCACTGTTTCATCAGGGCAAACACTAGTTCCTCCTCCAAGAAAGATCAATGGCGGCTGCCAAGGACGCCACTGTGATTAATCTTTTGCCAAATCCACCGGGCACGGCCCCTGCTCCGCGCCCTGCTCCCACCGCTATTGAGGAAATTACTGAAGCCGTCAAACAGGAAGGATAATAAGAGACATAGCTAAGGAAATTACGCTTGTCCCTCTTTACTTAACGGCGGTCTAAAGCCATATTCACAGAAGGATCAATGGTGAAACAAATTTGATAGTCAAAGATCTATTTTGTCCAAATTAAAAGACAATGACCAATTTTAAAAAATCACAATAGTTAGATGACCTGCTGAAATTAACTCTTGTTTCAAAGTATGAGTTAACTTGTTGGAAACACAGATGACCAGCTAGTGAAGAAGACGGATGGGCTAAGTTAAAAGAGTCATATTCATTTTGTTCACTATTATTTTTGGCTTTTTGCTTTTGGTTTATTTCGTTAAAAATTTTGTAACTTTTAAAGCACACCAAATTACATCCCTCAATTTTTTGACTCCTTCCTCTATGACTTCAACACAGTTTTAATACGATTTTAAATTATTTTATACATATACTATATATTTATATACCCCTCTCCACCACCCCTCCCCCCCCCCCCTATATACTATATTATTATATATTATAATATATATATAACATTTTTTATATTAAATAATGAGATGTGTAATTATAATGGTTTTCTATTAAATTATTTATCAAATTAATTATGTTCCATATAAGCCTAGGTATAAACCAACTACTCCAACACAACCTTCATCATCTATGTACTGAAAATCAACCAAACAACGAAAATCACCAGAAATACATTCAACACAAGAGAATGCCACTGTTTAAACCGCTAAGTAATTTAGAGAATAACCGGGTAGAGGACTTGAAGAATTAATTCTTAAGTTTAATCAACTTTTTCATCAAATAGAGAAATCCATACGCCCTTTATATAGATAAAATTAATATCCACCCTGCCTGAAATAATGCAGCTTAATAGCCCTCAAATTAAGCTGCTTCATATGATTTAAATAAGCCTGAAAACTGGGTTTGAAAAACTAGCTAGGACACCGTTAGAGGAAATTCGCCCACATAGGATTACGCCCTGACTGATCAGATCAAGAATGCTTTTGAAGTAGATCCTGACGTGCATCCAAAACCTAATACAGTCTAATAAAATTAACCTATGTTTGACAAATAATTAAGCGAATATAAATGGTTAAATGTGTATCATTTGTACACTTACAAGATCTAATATGACGGAGTCCAAACAAATAATGCAATAACGGTAACAGTGCACTTAAGTCCGAATCCAATGCAGTTATTATAGTCATCAAAGAGCATGAGTTATAGAGGAAAGTACAATCAATTACTAAAGAGTTAGATACTTTTTGAGGTGATTCGTTGCGCCACTTATTAGAAGGCATTGTACTCATTTTATTATATTGTAACTGTATCATGGTATATATATAGAATAAAAGTTGAGACCATGTAACAACAAAGAAGACACACTCTAAATCTTATACTCAGAGACTGTATGTTGGCAATACTACATTACTTCTTTCTATAATCATTCTGGTCGCTAGCTTTTATATCGTCACAAATAGTTGAGAGACAAAAAGAGACGTTTGTATAATTGAAAAAACAAAAAAAATATTATTTTTCACCGTAGAGTATTGATCTAGTGAATGAGAAATCTTATTTAAAACTTGCCCCCAACAGTATGGTGAATTTGCGATGGGCGAGATTTAAGATATAATTTTGTCCTACTAGAAAACCTGGGTTATTAAATTAAAAAAAAAAAAAAACAATTACTCCATATCTTTTCTATAATTTAAAGAAAAAAATTATCATTTATTCCCTGCACCATACCTTGTCTACTTTCAGACTGCAGTATTGAGTATCCGATGAGACCATTGATCGTTACATACAATTATGTTCAACACGCTTTGAAAAAACGCGTAATTTGTTTGTCTTCTTCCCTGCCTGAACATTCCATCAAATTCTTCATTTCTTTGTCATGAAATTACAGGTGAGCTTGATTCATTTTATTATTATATATTGATAGAGAAATGTTGAAAATGCCTTTTTTTTCCCCATGACATTAACTTACATGGTACATCCAATATCCATTTGGCCAGATCTTAAGTTGTTAAGAATCTAGTATGTCTTGAGATCGATATCAATGCCAACATTTTTTTTCTTTTCCTTTTGATGGGTTTGGGTGGAATATATTATTAAAAGTCGCAATGAATCCTTAATTACTTGCAAGGGTGGCAATAAATTTGTTCGATCATTTCTCTGTCATGGAAGTTTCAGGGGAACTTCATTCAGCAAACTACCAACGGCGTAGCATTGTTATATATTGATACGAGAAACGTGGAAATTTTTTTTGTGGGCTATGAATACAAATGTACATTTTGAATATACTGAAATTGCATTATTTGTGTAATGAGTATACATTATTTGATAATTGATAGTATACAAATAATGTATTTTCAATACTCAAATAATGTACTTTTCATTAATACAATGTACATTTTAATATATTAAAATCAGGGAAACGGTCAAATAAGTCCTCGAACTTTACATAAGGATTCAATTAAACCAATAAACTTTTTAAAATAACAATTAAACTCATCAACATTGTATTTTGGTGCAATGAAGTCCAAAAACCGGTTAATGAACTACTTTCACATGTTACTAGAGTTCCGATCAACATTCTGACGAACTCTGGCAATATTTCCAACTATAAAGTGACAACAGTCACCGGTGAATCAACGGAGGATAAGGCAACCTCACCAGAGAAGGCAACCCTGAGTCGCCTTCTCCTCCGTTGATTCACCGGCGACCGTCCGGTCACTTTATTGCCGGAAATATCGTCGAAGTTGGCCAGAATATTGATCGGAACTCTAGTGACCTGTGATAATAGGTCACTAACTGATTTTTGGACTTCATTGCACCAAAATATAATGTTGATGGGTTTAATTGCTACTTTAAAAAATGTTCTGTCAAGTCGGAGTTGGGGATTCAATTTTTTGGAAGAAAAATAGATTATAACAAAATCACATCTTAGGAAAAGATTGTCTTGTTATTTATGTTTGTATGCTAGCTAGTTTACTTGAATATCCTAACATCTTTTGGTTTTTTCTTTAAATTTCGTGACTATACGTACTAATCCATATTCACACCTAATAGAAATATCCTATAGAATAATTTTGATGTGCTGTCAAGAAACAACTAGCTACAAGGAAATCATTAAGCTGATGATGAGGCATTGGGAAGGAAGAATCGTTGTCTTTGTTTCTCAGAAACTGGTTGTCGTATCTTTAGGTTTCATCAAGCTGTAGTTAACTGGTTTCAATTCATTATATTTATTACCATGAAAATTAAATGATGTTTGAATAGTTAGTTTATGATATTTTTAACCATAAATGTTGATAGGATTGTATTAGTGATTATTATGATGACAAATATTTTGTTAGTTTGTACAATTCATTTACTTTTTTATACACTTACAATTTATTTTAATTTTTTTACTTTCCCTCTAAAAACTTTAAAATTTAAAAATATAACTATTTGGACCCATTTTTATTCCTAGCTCCCTGATTCGATTACCGTGACAAGAGGGATAATATTTGTGATTCCGGGACCGCACAATTAAAAATTTCCAGATGGCCTTAAATTTATGAATGTACACCTTTGTCTTTGCATTAATGGAGTCAAGTCAAGTTTGTACCATTTGGAAAATGCATGTGAAAATGGTCCCCATAAGAGGAGACAAATCTTTACAAATATTGAAACCTATGTTTTGTCGTTTTTCTTTAAGTCTCTCCACATTAAAAAACAAACTTTAGTGTCATATAAGATTATATTTTTGTGCAGATAATTAATATTTGTGGAGTCAGCAAAAAACTTTATTAATGCACTATTACGTATACATGAGAAAAACTCAGCTTGCTATCTTTAATCATGATAGAGGACTACAACAAGATAAATCAGCCTAGTTAATTAATGTGTATCAACGGATGTTGGAATGTGTTTGATGCAGAATAAAGAGCCTGGCCAGCACTTTGTCCTCGAGAGAAGGAGTCGAGAGTTCGAACCTCCTCCGTATGAAATAAAATCAATCTGGCGAGCACTTTGCCCCTAATTGTCCGGGAGGAGTGAACAGGGATTAGTCTGGAGTTATTGGTATGGGCTTAATGTGTTTCCTATAGTTCAAGCCTGCTCAAGACCCCCAAACCTCAGTGTCTGACTCAAAAAAAAAAAAAAGTTTATAAGGAATGCACACCATTTTAATAGATGCACTATCAAATAAACTGCCAAGTGAATAATAAATAAGAAGTTTATGGATGCACAAATTTGATATGAGAAAGACATGACATGTTGTAAAGGGAATGAAACACAATCAAAGTAATATGAATGCACGACCTATACTAAACGAATAACCAAATACTAGTTATTGGACATATCCATAGGTTCATAGACTCGTATACAGACCTTTTGACCCAATGGCATGTACTCAGCAGGACTATTGAACCTAATCAATGGATTCAATAGACCCGTTGAACAGAACCATTGGCAATGACAACTATTGGAACCTGTTGCATCAACGGGTTTCAATAGATTCGTTAATGAATAGACCTACGTTGGCCGTTAGTCCAATTGTACTATTCAACGGGTCTATTGAACCCGTTGGGAGCTCATTGCTGATCAAATTAATCCTCCTTAATTTTTCTTGGACATTTTCAACGTATTTGTTCTTTAATATTAGCAAATGCACAGGTTACATCTCAATCGTTTCAATCCTAAACTCGATGGTTTAATTTAAATTAGTTCAGAGGTTTCTCCAACCTAAACGGGCCCTATATCCACCACCTGAGTTTGTAAAATTCATACACATTTTTAGTGCATTTCTAAACACGTGATGGTGCATGTATTTGTGGGATACATAGTCGTGCAAAGTCGCACGACTGCAATGGAAGCAGTAGGCCGCATATGAACCAACTTAAATCAAAGGAACAAATACGGTGAACGATACGGTGAAAGATACAGTGAGAATTTGAGCTGTTGATCTGATCTAGATCAACGGCTCAAATCAAGGAACTTTTTTTTTTTAAAAGACGCGCTTCTTGGGAACTAGATGCATTCTCCCCCTACCATTGTTGAACTAACGCACCTTAAGTGTTGAATTGACAACACTTTAAGTGTTAAAATGACGCACATTATGATCACATGCGAACACACACCTCTAGGAGAAAACTAAGAATCGATCCCAACAAAAAAATCTGTAAAAATTAGATGGAATCCAGATAAGATTTTTTTAAAAAATGCGGTGGCATGTTAATATAATATAGTAAGATATATAATAATATATATATAAGTATGTTATATATATTATATATAATAATATATAATATATGTATGTACTGTATGTATGTTATGTATGTATGTATGTATGTATGTATGTATGTAATGTAGTATGTATGTATGTAATGTATGTATGTATGTATGTATGTATGTATGATATGTAATGTATATATATGATATATATATATATTATATATATATATAGTATATATATATATAGATAGACGGGACATTTTTCTACATGTGGAGTGTGTATTAATCGTAACCGTGGATTTCTTGATGAATGTGTGGTTGTGGTTTTTTTAATTTGTTTTTTTTTTTTTTCCTTTTTTGTTGTATTTGTTTTTAACGCAACATTGTTTGGGGTGTTTAGTCATTTGCTTTTTTTGTTATTTTTATTTTAATTAGTTTGGGATATTATGCATGTTTTAGGATGATTATTTAGGTTAGGAAGGATTTTAGTTTTCCATTTCTGATTCTCAGTGCTTTCTTAGTAATTCATTGTTGTTTCGACGTGGGTTTACTTGCTTCCATCGTTGTGCTTGTTTGGGGTCGTTTGCAGATATGGATCGCCAGGTATGTCAATTTATCGTTTGTTCAAAGGGTGCATCGTCATTCAATGTAATTGTGCATCGCCAAGTATGTCATTGTTCCATCATTTATCATTTTTATTTTTTGTTGCTGTTAGCGGTTCAGGTGTGTTGCGATAGGGGTGTGCATGGTGTTAGGGTTTATGTATGCTTTTGGTGTAAATGAAAAAAAATATTTTTTTGGGCAAAAAATAAAAACAACACTGTTTTGGAAATATAATATATATACACTACGTATGGTTTAGGAAAAAAACATGTTAAAAATAGGCAAAAAAAAAAAAATGTGTTGACATTTATCTTTAAATAATGCAGATGTTTTCTACAAACCATTTTCAAAAAAATTCAAGATTATTTGGAAAAAAAAAATCACATCATTTAGGAGAAAACACACATGAGATGTTTCTACAAACCATTTTCTACATATGCACACCTAAACGGCTAAACATGTATTGTTTTGAAAAGTCCGCATGTGTAGTTCAACTGGTTATAGGGGTAAAGTTTGGAAAAATGGCTAGGGATCGAGTTTCACCAATGATAGTGTAAAAGAACATTCTCTCAAAGTGAGGGACTTCTTGTGCGCAGTAAGTAAAATTAGGGTCTAACCTCTAAGGAATGTATTGTTTTTTTTGAAAATGTGCATGTATTTTTTACTTGCGACTAGACAAGATCAAAGCAGGCATTGATTCGACATAAATACGTTTCGATGGGCAGGAAAGGCTACATATGCATAAGTTTGGAGAAACTAATATCTTTTATTCATCCAAACTTTTATATATTTATTATTAAAAAATATAACAATCTGTTTCTAAGTATAGAGTT
>VALG01001493.1:0-18978 GCA_009835305.1 Ipomoea purpurea
GTCCATCTTTTTGATATAGATAAGGCATTCTCCGGATAATTCAAATCGAAGCAATTGGATGTCCAACTCGGGCCTATATGACATGACCGATCTATAGAAAGACTCCACCTTTGTCATATATTCCATACATTACACTAGATAGATATCATATTCATGGAATACGATTCACTTTCAAGATGCCTTGGTGGTGAAATGGTAGACACGCGAGACTCAAAATCTCGTGCTAAAGAGCGTGGAGGTTCGAGTCCTCTTCAAGGCATAATATTGAGAATGCTCATTGAATGAGCAATTCAATAAGAGAGCTCGGATCGAATCGGTATTGATATACCGATTCGATCGATCCGAGCTCTTGGAAGAAATTCGGCAGCGGATCGCGAAATCTTGGTGATCTCCTCTATCTAATGAATGGGGAGTCTGCTTTCAAATTGAAAATCGTCCGCCCTGCACCCATCCCCCGAGTATATGCTTCAACAGGAATCACACAAGGGTAGATTAGAAACCTCCGGTAAAATGCCCGCCCGTAACCCAGTCAATTCTGTTCCACTTAATCCCTCTTTCATGGCCACATATCTTTCCGGCTAAGGAATGGGAAATCTTTCTCCTGTTACATGAATCCAATTTTCATTTCATCCGGGAAAAGCCATCTTTTTCTCAACAAAGTCTTTGTCATTTGATCAAATAGTGTTCCGTTAGATAGGAACAGATTTGATAAATACTGATAACTCTCGGATAGAGTATTAGAACGGAAAGATCCATTAGATAATGAACTATTGGTTCTAAGCCATCTCTGACGATTAATCAACAATTCGAAGTGCTTTTCTTGCGTATTCTTGATAAACCAGCGTGTAGATTTAGATCTAGATGTAGAAGGCTCATCAGTTTGGTAAGTTTGGGCAGTAAGAAGCCCCTTTGACATCTCTTCATCTGCAAATAATTCTCGACGTGAAAACACAGAGCCAGGGGACCGATCTTTGAATAGGAAAAAGAGTGGATCTGCGGGGTCCCAAATGAATTGGCTTATTCGAAAAAGCCTTGTTCTTTGGAAGATCTATCTCGTGTCTTGTACTGCATGGTTCCACTCTGCAAGAACTCCGAATCATTCTCTTGAAGCTCATCCTCTTTATCATAAAAGATCCGCTTGCCCCGAAATGACCTGGACCAATAGGAAATCCCAATTCATTGGGCCTTTCGATACAAAGAAAGCCCCAAGGGCGCCATATTCTAGGAGCCCAAACTATGTGATTGGAATCCTCCTCTATCTGTTGCGGGTCAAGGTTAGGGTTCCTCCAAACTCCGATTCGTATTTTTCATAATATCTGATCAAGGATAAACAAAATTTTTTATTTTTCAAGAAGCAATGTCACTCGATCATTCAAACTGACTGCAATTTTTTTGTCCGCGAAGATCCCACCAGAGCGCCTTCTACTTCTAATAGGCCATGAACTAGATCAGAATCATTCTCAACGAGTCCATAGGAAGTGATCCCATTTTTTTCATCGGGTCCGGGACCAAAGATCTTGAGCGACCCGCAGAACAACTCCTATTGGAGTGTCTTTCGCTACTGGTTGCCCCATTCCATTTCTTCATGCTCTTCCAATTCGTTCACAGAGTCTGAACTCCAGCTATACAATTAAAAACTCTTATCTTACATTTGTGGCAAGGTTGCTATCTTTGCATAAACCCTGTTCCCGGAGCGGTTCATCTCCATATTTTTTCTAGGATTTACTCTATTGTTATTATTATTATTATTATTATTGTTGTTTTGTGTTGTTATTGTTATTATTATTATTATTATTATTATTATATTATTATTATTATTAGGAAAAGGGTCAAATAGGCCCCTGGACATTACTCAATAAGTCAATTAGGCTCTTAAACTGTTAAATGTTCAATTAAGCCCTTAAACATATCATTTTAGAGCATTGAGATCCAAAAACCGGTTGGTGACCTATAATTATAGGTCACTAGGGTTCCGGCAAATTTTCGACCACATTCCGGCAAATAACACCGACGAAACAGTCGCCGTGTGGTTTTTGGTTGACTTCTACGGCGATCGGAGAAGGCAACCAAATGGGTCTCCTTCTCTGGTCGCCTTCTCCCGCGAAGGAGAAGGTGACCAGATCCGACGAAGGAGAAGGGTCGCCTTCTCCTTCGCCATAGAAAGCGACCCACCTGGCGCCTTCTCCTGCGACTGGAGAAGGCAACCAGATGGGTCGCCTTCTCAGGCGACCGGAGAAGGCAACCGAAGTGGCGAAGGAGAAAGGCAACCAAACGAACACTGGCGACTGTTTTGCCGGTGTTATTTGCTGGAATATGGTCGGAAATTCGCTAGAGTTTCACTAGACCCTAGTGACCTGTAATTATAGGTCACCAACCGGTTTTGGGGTCTCAATGCCCTAAAATGATATGTTTAAGGGCTTAATTGCAACATTTGAAAGTTTAAGGGCCTAATTGACTTCTTAAGTAATGTTCAGGGGCTTATTTGACCCTTTGTTGAGATTGTTAAGATTAGTGATCACTACTCCAGTTTTTTGGGTCTGTGAGATATGTTATTCAGTTTCATTTTATACACACTGTAGTTTCATTATAATACCACGGAAAAAATAAAACTCAACGCGCAGTAGAATGTAACAGCTGTCGTTTCTTTTCATTAAAAGAAATGGTGCCGTTTTGACCATGGTCCATGTAGGCTATGGTCCACTGTATGAATGGTGGGTTATTGCGGGTTGCGGGCTGAGTCGCCCTGCCAGCTCATTCTGACAATCTATTTATGCCCTAAAAGTAGCAGAGAATCTCAAACCCTTCTAAATATTTGATTCATTGTCAATAAAGCATCATTATTCAGTATCTTCCAACAAAATAGGGCATAGACTTGTTTTTGAATGTGCATGCCAATATCTTCCCAGAAGAAAGCAGAGTTTCCTGATGTGCATCGCCCCTAAAACTATAAGAATTGCGGCAATTGCCAGTGGCTGCCCCTCTTCAACCCTTCCTCCTCCCTTCCCCAGGTTCTACCAATCTCTCGTATAAACTACAAATTTCTATTTTATTTTGTTGTCTCTTTGTAATTAACTTGAAAAAATAGCGTCATGGATATATGCTTATTTCTTTGCACTCAAGATCTGTATGTATATGTGGGTTTTTAGGGGTGATTAGGAAGTTTGGGTTTGTGAGATTGGGGGCAGCGCAAGAGGAGCTTTATTGGGGTTAGTGTGAAAACCAAGATGGAGTTGAGAGTGGAGATTGATAGGATGGGAGTGGTGCAACCAGCAACAGAGGATTATGCTGAAGATGCAATTAAAAGCTATCAAGTCTGGGAATGTTATTGCTGTCCCCACTGACACGCTCTATGGCTTTGCTTGTGACGCTTGGTAAATGCCACTTCCCTCCCCCTTCCTAAGTTTGACCTATTTATTTTATTCATTTTGTATGTTATAGCCTGTTAATAGAAATTTGCTTTTTGATGTTGTCTTCTTTATTTGGACTTTTTACCTCCATTGATGTTGTTTATGTGTGCATTATGATTTCTATTTTGGAATGATTAGTAAGTTAGCTTCAGCTCTTATGTATTCACATTTTTTTCATTTTTGATGTTTGATGTTAACTACAAGAAGGAAAGTGGGCAGTTACTGCAATAGTATGGTTAGAGCATTCAATGATATAGGTATACCCTTAAAATTTTATAAAGAGTGAAAGTTGAATAAGTTCTTTGCTATTGTTTCTCTTAAGTTGTGTATTGAATTCAGAGACTTCTTTGGATTGGGATTTCTAGTTCCCATTATGGGATCTTCAGTGTCTAGTCTATAACTATTTTGTTGGCACTTGAAGTAGAAGCAGTTCTTTGATGAATTAGGCCTTAGTGATTTCAAGCTATCATTTTTGTTTTGGATAACTGAAATTAAGTAATTGAATGATTACACTTTTTAATTACAATAATGATAGCTTACATGTGTAGGATAATGATGGATGTGCAGTAAGAATTTACTGTTTATATTAGGGACATAAAAGTGAGGGGAGAGAGCTACCAAGATTTTTTTTCCTATGAGTTTATTTCTACTTTCGAAATTATTATTATTATTTTAAAATAATAGTTAGCATGTCTGATGATTAGGATAAGTTTAATGGTTAATTTGTGTTGAGCCATTAATGTGCAATCTAACTATCAGCTTAGGCTTTTAGTTGAGATGGAGCACATGCTTCAATTATTTGGATTGACCCAGTGACATGTCTAAATGCTCGGAACTTGTCACCTATGTTTAACAGAGTTAAAGAATTCTGTTAAAATCTGGCTGATTTGACCACATATTGAAAAGTTTTTGCCTAATTGACAGAATTTGCAAACCTTAAGGGCTAATTTGATCTTTTAGCAATTAAATAATGCTATATGCAAGAAACCAACTTGAGGGCACATTAATTATTTCTTACTACATAGTGCTTTGTAATACATACATTATATATTTCATGATGCATTTTCATATTGTATGCTATTGCAGTTCTGCTGAGGCAGTTAATCGTATATATGATATCAAAGGTCGTAAATATACAAATCCCCTGGCAATTTGTGTTGGGGATGTTCAAGACATACAAAAATATGCCGTCACTGATCATTTACCTCATGGCTTGCTTGATTGTCTCCTTCCTGGTCCTGTAACTGTCGTGCTAAGACGAGGTTTGTAGCTCCTCATGTTGTTTGGTTTAGTAATTCTAGCAGAAGGTACTTTACTTGTACCCAAATTTTAGCTTTCTCAATATTTTGTAGGTGAGTCAAGTATCCTTGAGAAGTCTTTAAACCCTGGACTTGAGAGCATAGGGGTTCGGTGCCCGATAATACATTTATTAGGGTTATTGCCCGTTGTTCTGGAAGTGCACTTGCACTTACCAGTGCAAACCTAAGCGGACAGCCCAGTAGCATCAACATTAGAGATTTTGAGAACCTATGGGGCCACTGTGCTTACATCTATGATGGTGGTGTAACTTCCAGCTGGGCGTGCAGGATCAACAGTTGTGGATCTCACTAAGCGAGGAAAGTACAAGATCTTAAGACCTGGGAGGTATGCCATACGATTTGTGATTATTGTTGTTATTATTTTTAAGTTCAGGTTTGATTGAATGTAGGTTTAGAGTATTAACTTATCAATTAACAATATAGAAGACTTGTGCAGTAATAAATTCACCATTTTCTTCCCAGTAAGATGATTGCATGCATGTTCTATTTTTACTTTATACTTCTCTTCACTTTAGTTTGAACCCTAAACCTAAGGGCCCCTGCCCTAGGGAGCTTGTGTGAGGAGGTAAATCACGGGATTTGCCTCAGTGGCGCAATGATCTGAGTGCTTGCTTATTTCCCAGGTTCTTACTCCTTGTAGGGTTCAAACCCGGGAATTTGCTGGCCACACTCAGGCTTTTCATCACTGAGCTATGGCCCGGGGCATTACACTTCTCTCACTTTGTTGCTTCCAGAATACACGGCCTATACATAAAACGTCTGTAAGTTTTATGAACAAAGTGCATATGCTGACGGTTTCTACTGTTGTGTCAGTGCGGAGGAAGAGACCGTTGCAATCCTCCAAAAACACTCTTTGGTAGAAGATGCGAAGTGGTGTCGCGGATGGAGATTTTTCATGTTTGAAGTTGAGATGATAGGGCCCGGAGACAAGATTCATCTGTGCAAAACAAAGTTTAGGATGATGATGAACAGCATGAGTATGAATCTGTACAATGTTGCTTGATCATATATTTCTTGTACACTCCCTCCGTCCTGTGAAATCATCTCTTTTTTGGTAACGTCTAATATAGGGAAGGGAAGGATTTGAAATGAAGTTTATATTGTTTGGGAATAGTAAATTGTCGTATTATTAGGAGATCAAATTCTTAAACACATACACAGTTTAAGACACGCATGTTTTTTATTAAGGGAAGGGAAGGATATACTTCGAACTTGAAGTTTTTTTTTTTTTTTTTTTTATTTTTTTTAACTCTTTTATTAAAAACTTTGTTTCCTTCCTCAGATCAAGGATCCAATGGCCGTTTATAAGAATCTGTAGTCTAGGATATGTGGTGAGGAGCCATAAACAGAAGGCGCTAGAATAGTAAAAATAAATGTATACACATTTGCACACATAAGATTCTAAGACACCACAAAATTTCTAATATTGTGCTAGGAAGAACTGAACTCTTTTCTTATATGATTGGCGAACATGCACAAGAGATCTACAGTGAGAGCTATTAAGTGTCACTCCTACGGGCAGAAATTATTGGCCCGTGTTGGAAACGTGTATTGACGACGGTAGCTAGTATGATTATCAAGAAAGCCAAGTATCGTACCAAGATCGATTTTGTGTTCAGGTGGCGCCAAAAAATAGATGATATTATTTCGGCGGATCGATCGCGCAGGTTATATGCATAGAGAGCGTGAATTATATTTGATGCAAATTTATTTGAATTTTATACTGGTTTATAACCAGTATTATTAGTGAAAAATTTCGGTTAGAGGAAATATTAATTAAATTATATATATCTGCTCTATAACAGAAAATTATAAATCGCATAACGAAAATTAATAATCTCAGAAAATTCATGAATCTCATAAGCTAAGAAAATTCATATTTCATGGTTCCAAAAGTGAATGTGTAAAGGCATGGGTTCCAAAAGATGAATGTGCAGGCAATGGATTCCATTAATTTATGAATGTCCGTGATTGTCGATGACGGGAATGTGTAGGCCATGGTTTCAAAGTGAATGTGAAGGCATGAATTCCTATTTATGAATGTCCGACAATCATTGTTCCGCACCCTCAAATTAAGTGAACGCAAAATGTGAAAATGAAGAAGAAACGAATCACAACAATTAATAATAAGAAAAAAAAAAAAACGATGTAACGGTGAAACAGATTCAATGGCAAACGTCCTTCCACTAGACCACGTTGTTGGAGTTTTTGAGGATCATTAATACGTTCTTAGCTCTTTTGGCATCAAGGAGAATAGTGAGTCTCTTTATTGAGCATGAACAATGTAATAAAAATAGAGGAACTACTCGCAATATAAGTAAGAGAGAATCTCCATGTGTACTGAATAGTCGGCCAAGAAAGAGAGATCGTTGTTGAGACTGTGCAGAAACTTTAGAACCAACTTCATTAATATACCATATTTTTTGAACTACTTATTGAACTCTAGATATTGCAATCCAAAAGAGTCAATAACCCGACCACCGAAATTTCAATCCGGTGACGTTCCCTCAAAGGAGAGTCACAGAGGTGTCATATGAACACAAAGTATTTGGCAACAACTTCATTAAAAAAAATACGGATAAGCGTCAAATAGATCTTTCAATTATATATTAAAGTGCAATTAGACATGAATTAATTTTTTTTTTTTAATTAGATCCTTAAACTTGTTAAAATTGTGGCAATCGTTATACCGTGCACCACCGCGCCTCCCAAATGACGTCGTTTTGGTAAGATATTTTCAAGTATAAAATTTGTGCATTCTATCATATAATTTTGTATATTCGAAAACATGAGAATTTTCAATTATAAATTTCTGTGTTTTCAGGTATAAAATTCTATGCATTCTATTATATAATTCTGTACATTCGAACATGAGAATTTTCAGTTACAAAAATTTTTGTATTTTCAGGTATAAAATTCTGTGTATTCTATTATACAATTCTGTACATTCAACAACATGAATTATTTTTTTAAAGATTTAACAGTAGACACGCGAAAAGATACAAAACGACGTCGTTTTGAGCTAGGCGCGCACAATGCATTGTGCGCCTTGATGCACGGTATAGACACAAGTTTGTCCCCTAATTTAATTTATAGAAAACACTGTTACTCCTAAGTCACTTTCTATGTGAGAAGTCAGTAACATTAATATTTTCCTTGAAATATATACTTATAGTATCTACATAGTACTATATATCATACGTATATACTACTCTACTACTATATCACTATCTACTACTACTATACTCACTACTTAAATACTTATATTCAATTAAAAACACGGCCCTACCCCAACAACAATTTTTCAATGGCAGCCTGGCCGAAGGTTACTAAATATACTGGAAAAGAAGCCGAATGAAGTCGGTGGGACTTCTTCATCGATTTAAAGCGGAGCAACCATTGACTTTTTCGTCGTCAGAACTATTTCTTATTAATTTAAATTGATGTTTTCTCTGAGCAAACATTATAATTTAATACTGTTCACAAATAATACTACTTTATGCAATTCACTAATGAATTAGTAGTGGTGTACAATGCTGTTTATATAAGTACTACTATACATATATCTATATACGATACTACTATAAAATATAATATATAAGTTACTACATATACTATCACTATAGTTATTTACTTTTTATAAAAATTAAAAGCTCAAATGGCGGGCAGGCTGCCTGGCTAGTAAAACTTAGATATGCAAAAAGGCAGCATATAATGTTTGAAAAACACAAGCCACAATGGATGAACTGCACCAACACGCCAAGCAGAATGTAATATACTCCCCACACCTAATGGTGCGTTTATGGCGTATCTAATGGTACATATTGTTGGTAGTACGTATCTAATGGTGTGTTTTGTGGTGCATTGGTGTATTTTTTGGTGCGTTTTGACAATAACTAATGGTACAGTCGCACATTAAGGTCTGACTGCACTGGAATTTGTATATATATATAAAAAGTGGTTCAGATGCAGCGCTGACTCCACATGTGGTCATGTAGATCATTTGGACCCCATTAGATGAGCTCAAATCAACGACAACTAAAAATAAGTGAAAATGGGAAAAAATATGGTGACGATTTGACAATTTCTTTCCACCAAGTTAATTTGTGGTGCAATAAGTGCTGGTATATGGTCACTGAAGAGTGATCTGTGATACATTAAGTGCGGTTATGTTGTTGCATAAGAAATACTTACGGTGGATTTAGACTCAAAACACTATCAATTTAAAGCATATCTAAATGCACTATCTATTTACAAAAAAAAATAAAATTGCTACCGTATTTTTTCTATTTTCATTTATTGATTTGAACTCATCTAATGATCAAATTGATCCACATGTCGCACCTAAGAGGCTAAGACTCTACCCCACTAAAATAAACCCTTATATATACAAATTTATTGGGGAATTCTATTTGCACCACCCTAATATGCTATTTACACCACCGATTTGATAGGTGTGATAACTTTATAGGTGGTGTAAATAGAAATTGATATTTGACCACCTTCATTAAATTTGGCTAAAACATTATATTTTTTTTAAAAAATATTTATTATTTATTTTTTATTCAAAAATCAAATTATTAATTTTTTTAAAAAAACCTCCCTCGGTCTTCTCCGATAAGAAGGCAGCCCAGTAAGTCGCCTTTCTCACCGGAGAAAGCAACCCAAGTAGATGGAGCGTTATGCTGTGCAACTATGTAACCATGCAAGGTGCAGCACGGAATTGGATTCATAATTTCTATAATATAGATTCAAAATTTTTATACTATAGAATTACCATAATTTCTAATATTGTACGATTCATAATTTCTAAACTGTAATTCATCAACAATTTTTATACTTAGATTTCATATTTCTAACCTAGTATTAGTTATCAAATTATGAACAATATAAGTTCAAACTGATATTGTGAATAAAGAGTGAATATTGGAAATATGAAACACTTGAAAATTATGAACATAACGAGTTTTGGTAAAAATTGTGAATATATAGTTTCAAATTATTAATGAACTTTATAGTATAGAAATTATGAATTATAGTATAAAAATTCCATGGATTATAATATAGAAATTTTTTTATATGGATCCATTCCGTTGTGCACCATGCACTGGATGCAACGGTTGGCACCAACATAATTTGCCCAGGTAGAAGGGACCTGGGTCGCCTTCTCCGTTGAGAAAGCGACCCATTCAGCTGCCTTCTCACTGGAGAAGGTGAGGGAGATTTTTTTTTAAAAATTTAATTTTTAATACAATCTCGTAAATCGCATTTGACCAATGTAGGCGTAAATAGCAATAATGAAACACCTCTATGATTAATTACACTACTTATAAGATTGTTGAATTTTTTGTTATTTTTACATTCCAATGTAATATACACCTACTTTTAATTAGAGGGTGATACAAATAGCAACACCCCACACTTATACACACATGCACACGCGTTTTTCTGTGTTTAATTTTTCGTTTCCGTGTTTGATGTGAGCTAAATAAGGTTTAATAATAGTTGAGGATTTGTTTTCAAGAACCAAGAAACCGACCCAAAATTAAAATATCTCTTTAATACTGTACGTTGACTAATTTGGAGTTATGAGTTATCGGATGCCTATAGGGCTAAAGATCTGGTTTCCACTGCTAGCTAATTTGGTCAGCGCTTTGTTTCAAAACAAATAAATTTTCATTATATTTACCACTTGTCTTCTGGGAGGAGATCAGATCAGATTAGTCAATTATTTTCCTGTATTGACTTGCTTCCCTTCTTGATCTACTTGTCTCTCAAATCCATCTATTTTACTCTGCCACTTGGATTGACTTGCTTCCGTTCTTTGATCTACTTGTCTCTCAAATCCATCTCACTAGTTCTTGTCATAGTCATCGTCATGGTAGGTAGGGGTAGCTAAGTACTCATATTGCCACCAGGCAAACTGAAGGATGTGCTATATTTTTTATTAGATGAAAGAAAAGAAGAAATAACAACTAGAAAAATATTACAAATCCCCATCTACTTTTGCTTCAAATTGTTAGGCGGAGGTCGTATATGGTCAAGTCTAGCAATTGGTAGCTAAAAAAATTGTTAGGTGGAGATAAGTTACTATTTCAAACTTTTTGTTAAGACTGACCAAAAGGTAACCTTTAGAGTTATCATTCGAAATTGTTTTGACTATTCGAAGCGGACTTTTCGAGTTAATATTCAGATTAATTCGAATAAGAGCCGATAATTCTAATTCTAGAATATATAAGAAATAGGGGACTAAAATTCTTAACTAGGGGTGTAAATGAGCCGAAGACTCGCAGCGCTCCGGCAAGAGCACTCGGCTCGGCTCGGTCAAAATCGACTCGACAAACTCGAGCCGGCTCGTTTAGTATCGAAGCATGAGCCGAGCTAGATATTCTAGGCTCGGGCTCGTCGAGCCGCTCGCGAGCCATAATATATATATATACATAATATAGAGAAAATGACATTTTTTCCCATAAGTTATATATACTTATAGCACTTTTCCCCTCAATTATTTAAATGTAAAAGCACATTAGCACCTCACAATTATTTTAAAAAGTGGTGGTTTTTCCTCCTTAATATATTAAATTTGACATTTCTACCTTAAAGTAAACATTTTATTTAGTTTACTTCTCCAACAATTATTGTGTATATGTAGCGATGACCACGATTTGGTTCAAACTGAACCGGACACTGTAGTAATCGAATTAAGAGTTTTCTGTTATGATTCAGATCTAAAACCCAATATTTGAATTTCTATTTATAATTTATGAAAAAAATTGGACTCTAACCGTGAACCGGTGGTTCCGGATCCAGTTCTCGATTTTGAACCGTCTTTTTTTAAAGTTTTATTTTTTATTTTAAAATAGTCTATATTCAAAAAAAAATGTATTTTATTTTTTCAGTTCGGAACATGAACCGATCATTCCGGTTCGTGATTATAAACACTAAATATCGCATTTTGATTCTAAATTGTAATTAGAATATTTTGGTTTGTTGTTATCAGGGTTGTAAAAATCCCGCCTAGGCACCGAGTAATAAACTCGGCGCCTAGGCGCTAGGCGCCCACAGACCGTGGCGATTTCCCCCTAGCTCCCCCTAGAGAGACGCCGCCTAGGCGCGCCGCCTAGCGCCTAATTCAGCCCGCCTAGCGCCTAACTCATCCGATTACGCCGAGTTAACTCGTCAATTTTGTCGAGTTAACCCGACCGACTCGACCTTGCTAATTTTTCCATTTATATGACAATATATATATAATAATATGACATATATACACTCGTAGACTAGTTTTGACACTTTCAATCTTTGGATGATTGAAGTATTTGGTATTTCATTGGAGTTTTTTTTTTTTTTTTTTTTTTTTAAATATTCTTTTGATGTTATGACTTATGAATTGTCATTATGTCATTTATTTGGATGTGTTATTGATTGAATGTTGAAAACAGCCTCATTAAAATTGTCAAATTGCAAGTCTGCTACTGTTTTTTTCACGACCGCCTAGCGCCGCCTAGATTCCGCCCTAGGCGCCAACTAGACCGCTTAGGCGCTAGCGCTGCCCCGGGCGCCCGACTAGCGCCCCAACCCTACTGCAACCATGGTTGTTATAGTACTCTCTTTGGTTTGAACCATATTATAGTAATAATTTGTTAGAGAAGAAAATAAATGAAATATGTTATTTTAAATATTTATTTTAAGGGTAAATATGTCCATTTAACATTTTCAGGGGGAAAAAATGAGCCACTTAAATAATTCAGGGGGGAAAAAGTGCTATAAGTATATAACTTAGGGGAAAAGGTGTCATTTTCCCTTTTACATAGATAATCATTAATTAATAATATAATGTAAATATTAATTTATTTATAATAAAAATAACCGCAATTAGAAATTAAAATTTTAAACTCAACATCCCTAAAAGATTTCTATTATTTATGTATGATAAACAAAGTAGTTTGAATTTTTAATCAAAAATTTTAAAATAGGTCAATACAATGTCAAAATCGAGCTCGAACTCGAGCTCAAGATCGAACTCGAGTTCGAACTCGAACAATCGAGCTTCTCGACCGAGCTCGAGCAGCACGAAAATTACCGAGCTCGAGGTCGAGCATAAATTCTCGAGGCTCGAACTCGAGCCGAACCTTCATTACGAGCTCGAGCTCGAGCCTACCCAGGCTCGAGCTCGTTTACACCCCTATTCCTAACTTATGGTATCATCAAAATCTAAATACAAATGTTCCAAACAAATGCACAACTACTCCCAAACATGCCGGGAGGATGCGCGGATATATGCAGTGCATTTGTGTAGTAAGTTCGGTGCATTCATGTAGTAGGTGGTGCGGTGCATTTTTGTATTGTAGTCGTGGAGCTGGAGTAGTTTGTTGTGGGCATTCCTTCAGTTCGCATGGGAAGGCTGGTTTGCATTTGAACAGGACCATATATATTTATATGTGTGTGTGTAACACAATTACCCTTTTCAAAAAGTAAATAATTTAAGTGAGCACTCTAAATACATACAAACCAGTTTGGCTGGCGTGAGTAGCCGTGTACTCTCATCCCTTAAGAGTTAAGACTTAAGAGAGGTCGAGAGTTCAAAACCTCTATAGTTAGGGTGTACTTAAAACACCTCCTAACTCCTATAGTTAAGGTCTACTTTAAACTCCTCGTTATTAAAAAAAATAAAAACTAAATACTTACAAATAATTTTATGCTTAGTTTGCCATACTGACGTGAGATTTAATAAAAGAGGAGATTTTGAGAAGCTTACAGCATTTTTATATACCACCATTTTACAACTTGCAAAACAAAAATAAAATAATGAAACATTTTGGTGTGGAACTGAGCTGGAAGGCTTGTAAATAAAGTATCACGTGCCAAGTCATTTAATTAAAACTCCGAACAACTACTACACAGCTCTATCTTCTTCTATATTCTTATTAGCTTAATATCTATATAACAGCTGCTGGACAGCATGCATGAAACTCATACTCTTCAATCTTAAAATAATAAAATATCTAAAACGTGTTTAAAGCAATAAAAAAAGTTTCATGAAATTTTGGACATTTTAAATATTATTGATTTGGCCATGAGAGCTATGTGACTGTTAAACTAGCAAGTCTTTACCTAAAAAAAAAAGAGAAAATAGTCAAATAGACCTTTAAACTTTACTCAAAAGTTCAATTAGGTAATTTCAATTAAACACTCTAACTTGTCATTTAAAAAAAAAAATGGTAAAAACAGAAAAAATTATTGGACTTGAAAGGATGGTAGCTTAGTGGGCTCCCCAACTTTTTATTCCTATCATGTTTTTCATATTTATTGGCGGTTCAAAATTCTTTATGTTTCTCATGTCACTTTATTCATATTCTTTTACAAACGAATCTAAGCAAAATGGCTTTTTCGTATCATATGCCTTGTGATGGATATTTGATACACGTAATACAAATGACCATTCCTTTTTTTTTTGGGAGAGAGGGAAGGGGTACCCTAAACAACATAGAAGCTAGTGTATCCTCTAGGAGAGGGTAATTCCTAGCTTTACCAACCTCAATCTGACCCAAAACTTCCGCAGAGGCTCACGGAATTCAATCCAATCACAGTTTCGGTGAGGGCGACCTTGGCCATATTGATACACGTAATACAAATGACCATCTTTGAGTTTGATCAAGGAATTCCCATTTGAATGATTCAAAATCAATATAATTACTCATATTGAAACTTACAAACTCATCTTTTAGGGCAAATTATTTTGTGGACCCCCGGTCCACCTTGTAAGGTGGACCTAGGTTCAAAGATACACAATTTACATACTAAATTGGGCAGGGAAGGAGGGGGGAAGGTAGTGTTAATTTGAAATATGAGTTAATTAAATTTTTTTTTTTCTCTTCCGTGTTGTTACGGATTTTTGGCACAAAGAGTTATTTAGTTCACTTTTTGAGTTGTAATCATAACTTTTGATCTTGTTCTTGAACTACCAGAATCAAGTTCTATCTAGAGAATATATTCAAGTTGAACTAGTTCAACATCTAATTCGTGGTCAATGTCAAAGTTTGAAGATGAAGGTTGAAGTCATTACAACTTTTGCCGAAACGAAGATATAAAGAAGGCTGCACCAATGTTCCAAGAAGAGAGATGAGAGGTATTTCTTTAAGAGATGAGTTAAAACTGAAGAAAATATACGTAGAGAAATCCATTTGAACTTAATAGAAGACTCTGATCGCTTCTATCGTGGAGATGAATTGATCGAAGCCTCCAATTGATCCAAGTCGAGGATGCCATAGTATTCTTGTTAGTTCAAGAATCAAGCACTGAGTTCCAAATGTCACAGACTGGATGTTTGTAACACGTCGCTTTTGAGGGGAGCCTCATGATGCGCTGATTGGATATAATAAATTGTCAACTCACCAGAATGCACACATGTAGCCTAATTAAATCTGTTAGATTGATGATGTAGCATGTAATTTTTATTGGTTGAATCCCTTTGTATGGTTGTTGTTGGTGAATTATGTGAGGTTGGGGAAATTATGGCGTTTGAATGCCCCTAGATATAGGAGAATAACTCTAACGAACATGGGTTAGCAAGATTGTGTGTGTTCAAAGACAGACTCTCGACGGGCATTGAAGATTGAAGATTGAAGGCTTGAACCAGATATGGAAGATTGTCTCAAGGATATAGCTCAAGAAGTTTAATCTGTTAATATTATTGATCGTAAGGAGTATGATAAAGAGTTTTTTCCCTCTCTTCCCTTCAGCAACAGTGATATGCCCAGTGATTCAAGATTCTAGCACCTAGAAAATTCCAGAGACGATGAGCAAATAATTCAAGTGCAGCTAAAACTAATGCAACTTGACACATGAATTCCAGTCATGTTGAAATCTTCAAACATTTGATGTGCATTCGGGCCTGATTGATCACCATGAAGATAACTTAGGAAGCTAGAGTTGAGGGGAGCCTCACTTGATTGATTGGGAGACCTTTTCGGCTGATTCTTCAAGAGTTATACTCTGGCATTTGTTGACTACGATGTAGCTTGGGATGGAGTTCTTCGCTCCGACATCATTTGGTGTTTCTGGGTAAAAACGCTTTAGCATTGAGGTTGAATGAGATTTGGCAACTATTCGTGTGGACTCTGGTCTTGGGTGGGTTGCTCCCCCCCCCACCCCGAGACGTAGGATAGTTTATTCCGAACCTAGGTTTCAACAAATCTCCCTAGAGTCTTTGATAAGTTCGCTATCTTTAGTACTTATATGTGCTATGGTATCGAAACTCATATGATTCATGAATTGGAATTTAAGGTATGTGCTTAGTTTGATTCCTTTGTGTCATTTAGGTTATTTTGGAGGCGCATTGGGTTGTATCTTCATGTAAAGTGGAGCTCAATTGATTGTGTTGTTGGAAGTCCAATCTGACAGAAAGACGAATTACCGGGAGTCATTTAGAACGTCAAAGAAAAATGTAAAGCGAAGCGGAAAGTTCATGACATGACCTGGAGACGCCAAAAAGAATAAAGGAGATAAAGAATAATGCATTTTGAACGGTGAAAACATGGGCCCACGTGGGGGGTTCACGGTCGTGATGCCAGGCGTGACATCACTCTGGCTTTGTACTTTTCTGTCAGGCAAGTCCTCGGTAAATTTGAGCTTCTCGAGCTAGGATTGTCAAAATAACGTGATTCAAGTGCATAAAAGGAAAACTCAAGAGCTACACTTTCATGAAAATCACAAAGGCACTTCAGACGTTTACAACCGTGAAAAATGGCTTAGAAACCCAGAGATACTTGTGCAGAGTGAGTGGTCACAATCAACGTCACACCGTGACCAGCAGAGACCTGTGAGGCTTAGGCCTGGTCACGATGGAGTTACGGCGTGACCTCCATCGTGACCAGGCTTCTGGAAGCAGTTAAAAGGACGCGATTCCAAAAGTATAAAGAGTCTTTAGGCATTATTTTCATACTACCTTTCAATTTCCAATTATTCCATCTACATCTTCTCTCCATCCAAACCCCTTAGAACAAAAAAAAATAAAAAATCCATTGTATTGCATCATCTTTTGGAGAAGATTTAGAGGTGATTACTGTATGTAATTGCAACTTTCACTTTCAATTTCAGATTTACATTCTACAAATTCAATAAAGTAAGGATTTCTATCTATTTCTTATTTTTGTACTTTACAAATTACTTTTGAAGTCAAATTCATTGTGCATTATTTCAATTGCTTTTAGTTTGTTAATTCCCATTATGAGTAGTTAAAAATAATTATATAATTGAATTGCTTTGTATGAATTCAATATATATTTAAAATTGAAAAATTAGGTTTGCAATGTCTCTAGAATGAATGTGATTGTGAAATTGAAGAATTATATTGTTTGACTCTTGTTTGGTTAGTGCCCAACTATGCAAGAGGTCATTGGATTTGGTGCTTCACCTATTGAGAATTAGGATTCACCATAGCCAAACATGTCACTTTCTAACTTAAATCTTGAGAGAGAAAGGGGAGTTAGAAGGAAATGAGCACACAAGATGTTTGATTAATTGCCTCACCTAGTCTAACTTGCATGTTGTTGAAAATTGTTTAGCCTAAGAATCTTTAGAACACTAAGAAACATTCGTACATTGCTATTTGATCTAAGTCCTCTCTTTTATCCTTGTCTATTAATCAATCATTTATTTGTTTTATAATTGTCTCTATGCAAACAAATTATATCCATTTTGGTTAGCTTTCAAATCACTTAATGATCTTGTGTTTAACCCATCTCTACTCAATTCCCTTATTGGCCCGTTTGGGTTCACGAAAGTAGGCCGGAATGGATAGGCATTCCCAGTAATAGGCCTAATTCCTTTGTTTGGTAACCATTTCTATTACCAAGAAAATATTCCTTGGTAATAGCCATTACCTCAAATAAGGTTAATCGCTATTACTAGGGCCCCCTAGTATTAGCCTATTACTGAACGTTCAGAATAGATTTTTAGAATCTATTTTCTTTTTTACCCCTTTCTTTAACCAATTTTTTATTCATATATATAAATTTATCTTATTTCACCATCGTCGTCACACAACCACCATCGACCGTCGTCGCCGCCACCACCACACCCACTATTCCGTCCGCCACCGCCACCCACCCACCACCATCACCCGTCGGCTGCCCCACCACCACCACCATCGCCGTCCCCACCACCACCACCGCCCCCACCACTTCCACCGCCACCACACCGACTACCACCCTAGCACCACCACTTACCATCAACCACCCACCTGCACCACGATCGCCGCCGCCGTGCCACCACCACCGGCCATCAGAACCACCACCCGCAGCAGCACCGCGAACCGGCACCGCCACCACCACCACCACCACCAACCGTCGCCACCATGCACCATCACCACCACCACTTACCACTACCACCGCCGCCACCACCACCACCGCGCCACCGCACCACCACTAACCACCAGCACCACCACCACCCACCACCACCCACCATCACCAGGCCATCACACCACCGCTACCACCATCGCACCACCACCACCACCATGCCACCCATCACATATTTTTTATAAGGGTATTTATGTCTTTTAAAACATATTTCATTTCTATTCCTTTAATCAACAAACACTGTAATATAATTCCTAAGTCTATTCCTTCCGCAAACCAAACAATAGAATACAATTCCTATTTCTATTCCTGGCTATTCCATTCCCTTATGGAATATCATGCACCTATTACCCTCAAAATTTCATTCCGTGACCAAACGTGCTGTTATAGTCATTCCTAGAGGGACGACACTTCACTAAACATCACCACTAAAAAACCAAACTTCTTTAGTCTTCTTACTACTCTTATTATTGATGTGTGTGTTTTTGTGGTGAACTTGATTATGCAAGACGCTCCCTGAATTAGTTCATTAGCATAATCTCCAAAATGAAATTTCTACACAGTAACAGTATCTACTCTTTACTTGTTATTGAATTTGTATAATAAGTTAATTGGATTAAAGATTAGAGTTTACCTAAGATTCAGCAAGTTGGGCATGAAGAAGCTTTAGTTTGCACTTGGAATGATACCTATGTAGTATTTAAATATGGTGTGTGTATTGTCTACAACATTTTACCATTATCAATAAACAACGTACCACCAGCTAATTCTATCCTGAAGCAATACAACCACATACATAATCAATAACCATAACACACTAACTCCTTACGCCGTAACATAAAAAACCTATCACCAAACCAACTTATTAATCTCTTACATAGAATTCTCAGCCAATAA